>JAREIK010012887.1:0-96276 GCA_029783825.1 Sapria himalayana | reverse complement strand
TATAATTAAACAAATTAATATGTTTTTATAAATGTAATTATAAATATAGTTTTATGTTATTATACATATAGTTACACATATAGTTAAACTTATATATATACATGTAGGTATACTATATATATTATTTATAATTTTATATATTTTATACATATAGTTATCTATAGGTATAGATATAGTAAAATACATTTTTATATAATAATATATAAAATGTATATTAAATATATGTTGTTAATTATCAATTTAAATATAGTTATGTATAATTTTTTAGTTATAGATATAGTAAGATACAATTATTTATAGTTATATATTATTATACATAGAGTATATATAGTTATAAATAGTTATATATAATTAAAACATTTAGTTATATATATATATATATATATTAATATAATTAGTTATATGTAGTTATACATAAATGTATACAAAGGTATAAACAAAATATAGATTTACATATATGTATACATAGTTAAAATTGCTATATTTAATTATATTTAGTTTTATATAGTTATACAAAGATTTATATATAGTTATACACATATAGTTTACTAGCATATATAATAGATGAAATTTTAGAGTACTACAATCCTGCTAAATTCTACTTAACTGAAATCTCTATGTCATGAGATTGCAATCTCTTTAATGCCATAATATTGTTAGCTATTGAATTCTTCTCTAATATGATTTGGTTTTACTTTTATAATAAATTTGGAACACACAATAGTAAAGAAAAATATTACACATTTGCTTTATAAAAACCTGCAATAAGATATTTAAAAAAACCTTAAAGAACATAATGGAACAAGACATCAATATTTGACAATGTGAAGAATCATATTTAGGTTCATTTTAGAGTGAGGGTAGAAGTGTTACCTCAAATCAAACCCTCCTGCATATAGATAAGCAATCAAATGTAATCATTAAATAATTAAATATGAAACAACTTTAAGAGTTAGCACACTTCGGTGATTTGAATTATTAAACATTAAAAAAAATAATCATAAAAAAAAATTTACACTTCTATAAATATACAAGTGTTTAGATATAATGTTGTGTTTAAAATATTTTAATAAATGTTACATATATAATTATATATTTTTACCATTTTATACATATTATATAGTATATATATCACATTTATATAACATTATAAATATGTTATATTTTATAAAATTTATATGCTATATAAATGTTTACAAATATGTATAAACATTTTATATGTATATAAATGTTAATAAAAAAATATAAAAATGGATAATTTTATGTAAATGTTGTATAAATATTTATTAATATATATACGTATTATAAATATTTTTATATAACATTATATGTTTATATAAACACATCAATGTTTATATATAATGTAATACATTTATATATATTAAAGTATAGACAATCTTATATATAATGTCATATAATTATATAAATGTATAAAGATTATAAATAATGTTATCTGTTTATAATATTTTTGGAGATAACAAAACAGAACCAATAAATATAGATTTTTGTTTTTCCTTGAGTTACAGAAGCAGAAGAAATAGTACGCATAATTTTTTTTATTAAATTACAGAAACTAAAAACAATAAGCATAAATTTTTTTAAGTTACAAAAATAGAAAACAAAATGCATTCATTTTGTATTTTAAATGTATAAAACCCTAAAAATTATAAACAGTAAAAAAACAAAGTTCACACTTACCATTTGTTGTTTCATTAATGGCGGATATTCAAAATCATATAGGTGATGTAAAAATATAAGAAAGATGACTAAATTGAAAAAAAAATAAAAAAAAAATAAAATCAAATATTTAGTATAAACCAAACCCCGCCAATGGTAATCAAATTGAGAGAGACAGGAGAGATGTATATAGTATTCTGAAGGAGAAGAGCAATGATAATATTGCCTGGTAACAAGAAGATGTCGAATTTATAGGTTGCTTCCATATCCAGTTATGCTTCTCCTCTCTTCCGCTTCGAAAGTTAGAAAAAAAATGTTAATTGATTAAATGCCTTAACATTTTTTTTCGCGGAAACTAAAATTGTTTAAGTGATTGAAATTTATCTCTTTTTTTATTTAATAAAAAAGATGCTTCTCCTTCCTTTTCGAAAGATATTAAAAATGTTTAAGTTGATTAAATGCCTTAACATTTTTTTTCACGGAAACTATAAATGTTTAAGTGATGGAATTTATCTCTTTTTTATTTAAAAAAAGAGTCAAAATATAAAAGTAAACTAAAATTATAAAAAATTAATAAATTTAAATAAAAGAAATGAATAGATTTTTTACCATAAATGATATTATTTCATAATAAAATTAAATAATAATATATAATAATAATGTATTTCATATAATATATATATAATGGTTATAAATTTTTAAGAATTCAATTTATTTTTAATGAGGATAATATGAAATAATTATAAAGGAATAAAATTTCATATTATTAGATATAATGTATAATTTATAAATTCCAAAAATTATTTAAAGCTGAGAAGATCAATAAAAACGTTATTTTTATTATTTAAATAAAAAGTAGAATATTATAATAGTAAAGATCTTACTCATTTGTTTAATTCTTATAATTTCAATATAGACAAAAAATAAAAGCTAAATTAAAATCAACTTATGGTTACTTGGTAGTACTTTTTAAAAGTGTTTATAGGCCCAAACAATAATTTTAGAATTTTTAGGATAAGAAAATTTCATTTGTAATATTTTAAATAACTCTTTTAAAACCCTAAAAAACACTTGAAGTGTTCTTTTAATAATCACACTGATATATTATTTTTTTAATAATCAACATTTTTTTGATGTAATTAAAAACATCTATGTATTAACTTTAAATATCACTTTATTTTATTTATATTTTATAACAAATTAGAATTTTTTTTTTCCAAAATTTTAAAATCTTTTTATAAAATAAAATTTTAAAAAGATTACTAGAATCATTAAAATATTTATTTATTTTAAATAATAAATATTTATTTGTTTATTAGTTAATTTAGATATTTTTATAATTTTTTTATTTATTCATTCAATTAATTATTTTACCGTTTTAGTAGTAGTAATTTTTATGTATGTTTATTTATTAATTAAAATATCTTTAAAAACATTATAATTATATAATTAATTATTTAAAGTTTTTTTTGTATAAATATTTAATTATCATAATTAAATATTTCATAAAAATAATTTGTATAGATTTTTAAAATTTTTATAATAATAAAAATCATTATTTTAGTCATTATTAATATAAAATTTTATTTGTATTTAAATATTTTTGAAATTATTTTTTTTATAATATCCTATTTTTATAATTATATGAGGTAAATGTGTCCTTCAAGAATTGCTCATCAATAGGCCATGGCATACGTTTAATATAAAAAATTACATAAAATATTAAAACAAATAATATATAAAAAAAATTAAATAAATAAAGATTAGTAACAAAAATTATCTCTAACCTAAATAGCTACAAAAAATCCCTAGCTCAATGCATATATTTTGTTAAAATTATCATTTAAGAAATAATCACTTGCAATAAAATATAAAATAGTAAAAAAAATTTAGACAATTATTTAGCGACGGATAATATCTTCATATAATTTGCTAGGGAAATTTCGTCACTAATTCTAATGCTAGAATTTATTTTGTTCATTACACTGAAAATTATGAGAGAATAATAAGGGATTATGTCGCGTTCTAATTAGCTAGGGAATATCCATCACTAATTCTATTGCTTATTCCGTCGCTAGATTTCTCACTTTTCATTGCATGAAAATTATAAAAGAAATAGTGATGGATTATGTCTCGATCTATTAGCAAAAGAAATTTTATCATTAAATTTCCCACTTTTTATTGTGCAGATCTTTATGATAAATCAGCGATGAGAAATTTTCAATTGAATATTTCCATCACAAATTTTTATTTCAATGTAAAATCAAAAATCTCTTGTTATTCCCTAGCTAATTCCTTGCTATTTAATTAGGGATTATTCCCTAGCTAAATTTCCCTAGCTAAACTAACATTTTCTTGTAGTGAGATAGATAGATATATAGAAAGAAAGATAGATATATAGAAAGAAAGATAGATATATAGAAATAAAGATAGATAGATACATAGATAGACAGATAGATAAATTGATAGATGGATAGATAGAATGAGAGAAATATATATATATATATATATATTGATAGAAAGATAGTCAGATAGTTAGAAAGACATATAGATAGATAGACAGATAGATAATTAGACAGATAGATAATTAGACAGATAGATAGAGAGAGAGATAGACAGCTAGATAGATAAATAAATAGAAAATTAAAAAAAGACAGATAAATAGGTAGACATATGGACAAATAGAGAGAGAGAGAGTGAGATAGGCAGGTAGTCAAATACATAGATAGATGAAGAGACATCTAGATAAATATATAGATAGATAGATAGGTACACTGATAGATACAAATATTGATAGTAGATAGTTAGATAGATAGAAAGAGAAATAGATAGATAGTTAGATAGATGAATAGATAGATAGATAATTAAATAGATAGATTATTAGAGAGATAGATAAAATGATCGAAAGATAAAAAGAGAGAGAGAGATAGATAGTTAAATAGATAGATATATACATAGATATATATTTTGATATATAGATAGATAGACAACTAGATAAACAAATATATAGATAGATCAACAAATAGACAGATAGATTGACATATATACATAGAAAGATAAGGATATAAGTAGATAAATTGATAGATATATAGAAAGATGGATAGATTGAGAGATTGATAGATTGATAGATTGATTGTTAGAGAAATAGATAGATAAATATATAGATAGAAAGATAGAGAGATAGAGAGATAGATAGATAGAAAGAAAGAAAGAAAGAAATATAAATATATATAAATATAAATATATAAATATATAAATAAATAAATAATAAATAAATAAATAAATAATTATATATATATATATATTTATAGATAGATAGTTAGATAGTCATCTAGATAGATAGAACGATAGATATATAGATTGATAGATAAATAGATAGACGAATAGAGAGATAAACAAATAGACAAATAGATAGATAGATAGACATATAGACAGATGGACATATTGACAGGTAGATAGATACATAGATAGATAAAAAGACATTTAGACATATATGTAGATAGATAGATAGACTGAGTAGCAGATAAATAGATAGATAGATAAATAGATAGACAGATAGAAACATAGATATATAGATAGAATGATACACATTTAGATAGATAGATAGTGAGAGAAATAGATAGTTAGTTAGATGCATAGAGAGATAAATAGATAGATAATTAGATAGATAGATAGATTAATAGAAAGATAGATTGATTGATAAATAAATAGATACATAGATAAATTGATAAATAGATAAATATATACAAAGATAGATTGATTGATAAATAGAGAGATGGACAACTAGATAAACAAATATATAGATAGATAAAATAGACACATAAACATATATATAGATAGATAGAAAGATCACGATATAGTTAGATTGATAGATAGATATATAAATATATAAAAATATACATAGATAAATAGATATAAGATAAATAAATAGATAGATATACAGATACACAGATACAACGAAAGATAATTAAATATATAGATAGATATGATGATAGATAGATAGTAAGATACACAAATAGACAGATAGATAGAAAGATACACTGAAAGAAAGACAAATAGATAGATACACAAAAAGAAAGACCAATTGAGAGACCCACAGATAGACACACAAAAAGATAGATAGAAAGATAGATAGATAGAAGATAGATAGATATATATATAGATAGATAGAAAGATATAGAGATAGATAGATAGATAGATAATTGATAGATAGATACATAGATAGATATTTATATAGATAGATGGACAGACATATAGATTGATAGAAAGATAGATAGACAACTAGACTAATATACAAATAAATATATAGACAAATAAACAGTTGGAAAGATAGATATACAGTCATAGAGATAGATTGAGAGATAGATAGATAGACAAAGAGATTGAGAGATAAATAGATAGATAGATAGACACACTGATAGAAAAGTAGATAGATAGATAGATAGACAGATAGTTATGAAAGATAGACAAATAGGCAAATAAATAAATAGACACATTGATAGATTGATAATTAAATAGATAGACATATAGATAGATAGAAATTTATACTAATAAACAAATAGACAGATAGACTCATAGTTAGATAGATTGATAGATAAAAAGATAGATAGAAGCATAGTCAGATAGATAGATACACAAATAGATAGATAGATAAATAGATCGCTAGACATATACAGATAGATCGTTAGACATAGATAGATAGATCGATGGATAGCTAGTCATATAAATAGATAGATAATTAGATTGAAATATAAATAGATAGATTGAAAAATTAATAGATAGAGTGAAAAATAGATGCATAGATTGACAGATAATGACATAGATTGGTGCATAATTAGATAGATAGATAGATGCATAATTAGATAGATATATACATAATTTGATAGATATATAGATAGATAAAAAAATACATAGATAGATAGCTAGATAGATAATATATATATATATATATATATATATATATATATATAACTAGATAGAAAGACATATAGATACATAGATAGATAGAAACATAGATACACAAAAAACAAATAGATAGATACACACACACAAACACACACATAGCTAGAAAGATAGACATATAGATAGAGAGAAAGAAAGATAGACATACACATAGATAGATTGACTGACTGACTGATATATATATATATATATATATATATATATATATAGTGAGAGAGATAATTAACAAACATATACGTAAATAGATATTCAAATTGATAAATTGATAGAAAGATAGATAAATAGATAGATATATAGACAGAAAAATAGACCAATAGACAAATAAATAGATGGAAAGAAAGAAAGAAAGATAGTTATAGAAATTGATTGAGATATAGATAGATAGACAGAGAGATAAAGAGATAGATAGAGAGATAGATAGATGGACAAACTGATAGAAAGATTGACAGATAAATAGTTATAAAAAAAGATCGATAAATATTAAATTAAATAAATCAAAACATAAATACATCAATAGTTATATAGATAGACAGATAGACATATAGAAATTTAGAGTGATAGACAAATAAACAAGTAGATAGAAAGTTAGACTTTTTGATAGACAAATAGATATATTGAAACATAGTTAGATTAATAGATACACAAATAGATAGATAGATACGTAGATAGATAGATATATAGATAGATATAGATATATAGATCGAAAGATAGCTAGTCATATAGATAGATAGATAAATAAATAGATTGAAAGATAAATAAAAAGATTTAGAGTTTGATTGATAGAGAGATATATAGATAGATTGATAGATAGATTGACAGATAAACAGATATAATATATAGATACATAATTAGATAGATAGATAGATAAAAAAATAGATAGATAGATTGATAGATAACATATATATAGATAGATAGGCAACTAGATATAATTACATAAAGATAGATAGATATAAAGACAGATAGAGAGATACAAAAAAAAATTGATAGATAGATATATATATATATAGTTAGTTAGTTAGTTAGTTAGCTAATTAGTTAGATAAATACATAAATTGACTGATAGAAAGATAGGTATAAAGATAGATAGGTATACACATATATAGATAGTTAGATAGATAGATAAATAGATAGATAGATAGACATAAAGATTAATAGATAGAGAGAAAGATATATAGATAGACAGATTGACATATAGATAGATAGTTAGTTAGTTAGTTTGATTGATAGAAATATAGATAGATAATTAGATAGATATATATATATATACACATAGATAGATACATAGATAGATAATTAGATAAAAAGATTGATTGAAAGATAGATAGATAGACATACAAATAGAAAAATATATAGATAGATAGACAAAGAGATAGATAGTTGGATCGAAAAACCAGTTAGTTAGATAAATAGATAGACAGATAAATAGATAGATAGATAGATAATAATATAGGTAGATAGAAATATAATTACATATATAGATAAATAGATATATATATAGATAAATAAACAACTAGATAGATAGATAGATAAATAGACAAATAGACTAATAGAAAGATAGATAAATAGATAGATAGACATATATACAAATAGGAAGATAAAAATATTGATAGGTAGATAGATTAATAGATAAATAGATAGATAGAGAGATAAGTAGATAATTATATAGATAGATAAAGAGATATATAGACAGATAGACAACAAGAAAAATAGGCACAAACAAACACTAAAAGAAACACGAATAGTAAAATAATTTGATATATAAATAGATAGTTATTTAAAAAGGTAAATAGATAGATAAATGGATAGACAGACAAACATATAGATAGATAGATAGATAATTAGATATATATATGTATATATATATATAGAGTGAAAGAGAGATAGAGAGAGAGAGAGAGAATGATAGAAAGATTGATAGATAATTAGATAGATAGATAATCATATAGATAGATAGATAAATAAATAGATTATAGATAGATGGATAGATATATAAATAGATAGAAAGAAAGATAGATATATAAATAGATAGATATATATATATATACATACATACACACATAGAAAACTAGATACACCAACATATACACACATAGATAGTTAGACATTTAGATTGAAAAATACCTTGATAGATAGATAGATAGATTCGAAGATAGATTGATAGTTAGATTGATAGAAAGGTAGGTAGGTAGATAAGGAAATAAATATTTAGATATAAATTTTGCTATATAAATAATTAGATAGAAAGATTGAAGACATATAGATAGATAGATTGATAAATATATAGACAAATAGATAGGTAGATAGATAGATACACATACAGATTTATCAAATAGATAGATATATAGATAGGTATATAGATAGAATGATAGATAGATAGACATATAGATAAATAGATTAATAGAGGTATATGGATAGAATGATAGATAGATATACATATAGATAAATAAATTGATAGATAGATAAATATATAGACAGATTGAAAGATTGATAGATAGATAGACATGCAAATTTTTAGATAGACTGAAAGATAGATAGATAAATAGATAGATAGTTAGTTAGACATATAGATAGATAGACATATAAATAGGTAGATAAATAGAAAGATAGATTGATTGATAGAAAGATTGATAGATAGACAGTTAGATTGATAAAAAGATATATAAAAAGATATCAAAAAAGAATATATATATATATATATATATATATATATATATATATATATACTTATAAAGAGATAGATAGCTAGATAGCTAGAAAGATAGATAGATAGATAGATAGCAAATAAATAGATACATAGATAGATAGTTAATCGTAGATAGATATACATATTAGTTGATTGATTGATAGAAATATAGATAGATATATAGATAGACAGAATGATAAATAGATATATAGAAAGAATGAAAGAAAGAAAGATAGACATATAGATTATAGACAGATAGATAGATAAATAAATAAATAGATATATTATTAGATTGATTGATAGATAGACATATAGATCATTATATAAATAGATAGATAGATAGATAGGCAGAGATATATATAGTCAGATAGACAAGTAGATATATAGATAGATAGATAGGCTGATAGTCAGATAGGTAGAGAGACAAATAGGTAGATAGGCAATTATATAGATTGATAGATAGATAGACAAATAGTCACATACACAGATAAACAAATATAAAGATATACATATACACAAATAGACAAATTGATAGATAGACAGATAGGCAGATAGGTAGATAAATAGATAGACAATTAAATAGATAGATAAATAAACAGATTGATAGATAGATAGATAGAAAGATAGAAAAATCAATAGATAGATCGACCAATAAATAGATAGACAAAAGAAAAATATATAGATATATACATAGACAGATAGACATATAGATAGATAGTCAGATAAATAGATAGACAGATAAATATATAGATATATAGACATATATAGAAAGAGACATAAAGATAGATAGATGGAAAGATAGAATTATAGATAGATAGACATATAGACAAATAGAAGGTAGACAAATATATAGATAGACCAATATACACATTTTTAGATAGACAAATATATAGATAGACCTAAAAGAAAGATAGATTGATATAAAATAGACAAATAGATAGATTGATTTATAGATTAAAAAATAGACTAATAAAGTGATAGATAAATAGATAGATAGAATGATAGATAGATAGAAAAATAGATAGATCATTGGTAGACACATAGATAGAAAGATAGATAAATAAATAGACAAATAATCAATTAGAAATATTGACAGATATATAGATTAACAGATAGACAAATAGAAAAATAGATATATATATAAAACTAGAAAGATAGATAGATAGATAGAAAAGTAGATAGATAGATTGATATATTCATAGATAGATAGATTGTCAAATATATAGATAGTCTAATAGATAGATAGATAGATAAATAAACAAATAGATGATAGACAAATAGGCAGACAAACATATAGACAAATAAATAAAAAGACAAATAGGCAATTAGAAAGATAGACAAATATATATATATATATATATATAAAGATAGAGAGATAGATAGATAGGTAGAAAGATAGATAAATAGATAGATAGGAATATAGAATAATATACAGATGGATAGATAGATAGACACATTTGATAGATCTATAGAAAGAAAGATAGATAGATAAATAAATAGATAAACAAATTGATAGAAAGGAAGATAGTTAGATAGACAGATAGATATATAGATAGATAGATAAATAAATAAAAAAATAGACAGATTTACAAATAGATAGATAGACAAATATATAGATACACAGATAGATATATAGACAGATATACTGATAAACTGATAGACTGATGGATAGACATACAAATAGACAAATAGACAAATAGACTAATAAAAATAATAACAGATATACAGAAAGATAGATTCACAAAGTTAGATAGACAAATAAGTAGATATGTAGAAAAATAGATAGATAGATAGATAAACAAATAGACAGATAGACAAATAGAGAGAGAGAGAGAGATAGATAGATATATAGATAGAGAGATAGATAGATTGATACATAGTTAGATAGACAGATAGACATATAAATAGATAGATAGATTGACATATAGAAAAATAGATGGATAGAAAGATAGACATATAGACAGATAGGCAGATATATAGATAGATAGATAGATAGACAAATAGGTAGATTAGCAGTTACAAAAATATACAAATTGTCAGATAGATAGATAGATAGACTGATAAAATGATATACATATAGACAGATAGACAGATAGACATATAGATAGATTGGTAGATAGATAGATAGGCAGATATTTAGATATGCAAATACGTAGATAGATATATAGATAGATTGATAAATATATAGATTGATAAATAGATTGTTAAATAGACATATAGACAGATAGGAAAATAGACAGATAGGAAGTTAGATATGTAGACAAATAGATAGATTTACATATCGACATATAAACAAATACACATATAGACATATAGAAAGATATAAAGATTGACATATATATATATATATAGGCAGATATATAGATAAATAGATTGTTAGATAGATCAATAGAAAGAATTCAGAAAGATAGATAGATATAAAGATAGATATAAAGATAGATATAAAGATAGATAGATAGAAAGATAGATAAATAGAAAGATAGATAGATAGACAGATAAACACAAATATTGTTTGATATACAAATAGTCAAATAGACAGATAGACATAAAGACAGATACAAAAATAAACATATAGATAGAATGATAGACAAATTGACATATAGATAGACTGATAGATAGATTGATTAACACATAGTTAGATGAAAAATTGACATATAGAAAGATAAAAAAATGTAAAGATAGAAAGATAGATAAATTGGTAGATAGAAAGATATATAAAAAGAAATAAAGAAAGAAAGAAAGATAGATATATAGATAGATAGTTAGATAGATAGATTGATTGATTCATATATAGATAGATAGTTAGTTAATTAGATAGATAGATAGAAATATAAACAATTAGACAAATAAATAGATAGAAAAAAAGTCAGGCAGACACATGGACAGACACACAAACAGACACACGGACAGACACACAAACAGACACACAGACAGACACACAGACAGATAGATTGATTGATAGAGAGAAAATAAACATAAATAGATGATATATAGACATGTTTACACTAAAAAAAAGACAGATAGAAAAAAGATAGATAGATAGATAGATGCATATTTGGATAGATAGATAGATAGATAAAAAATAGATTAATAGTTAGATACCTAGATATATATATATATATATATATATATATATATATATATATAGATATATAGTCAGATAGTTAGATAGTAAAATTGTTAGATAGTAAGATAGTCATATAGATAGATCCACAAATAGGCAGATAAACACATTGATAGATATATAGAAAGATAGATATATAGATTAACAGATTGATAGATATACAGATTGACAAATTGATAGATAAAAAGATAGATAAATATACAGTTATACATATATATAGATATAGAGATATATAGGTTGGTATATATATATATATATATATATATATATATATAGGCATATAGGCAGATAGAATGATTGACAAATAAATAGATATACAGATAGAAAGATATATATATATATATATATAGACAAATAGAAAAATAGACAAATATATAAATAGATAGATAGACAGATAGACATATAAATAGATATATAGATAGATAGTTAGACAGGTTAATATATCGATAGATAGATAGAAAAATATATAGATAAATAGATAGATAGATATATAAATAAAAATATAGAAAGATAGATAGACATATAAAGATATAAAGATAGTCAGATAGATAGATTGATAAATAGACATATAGAAAAATAGACTGGTGGACAGATATATAGACAAATATATAGATAGACAGATAGAAAGATATACAAATTAAGACATTAATAGATTGACAGATAGACAAATTTACAGATAGATAGGTTGATAGATAGATAGATACACAGATAAATAAATTTATAGATATATAGATTGACTAGTTAGACATATCTACAAATAGACTGACAATTAGATACAGATATGGACATATTGATAGAGTGCTAGATTGACCAATAGATAGATAGATAGATAGATTGATAGTCAGATTGATAGGTAGACAAATAGATAGGCAGATATACAGATATAAAGTTATACAAATCTATAGATAGAGAGATATATAATTATAGAGATTGACAAATAGATATATAGATAGTTAGAAAGATATATAAATAAACAACAAGACAGATAGATATATATACATATAGACATATAGATAGATAGATAGATATACAGATAGGTAGACAGATAAATAGATAGACAGATAGATAGATAGATAGATAGACAAATAGATAGATAGATAGATTGATTGATTGACAGATAGTCATTTGACATAATGACAGATTGAAAAAGAAAAATTTAAAGATAGACTGATATATTGATAGCCAGATAAACAAATATAGTGATAGACATATAGACAAATAGATAGATTGATATATAGATAGAAATATAGATAGTTAGATAGATAAATAGAAAGAAATATATAAATAAGATAGATAGATTTATATATAGATAGATATATAGTTATATTGATTTTTAGATTAATATAAATTGATAAATAGATAGCTAGATAGATAGATTGAAAGAAAGAAAGAAAAATAAACTTATAGATTATTAGACATGTAAATAGATAGACAAATAGATAGATAATTGATACATATACAGATATACAAATAGATAAATAGTCATATAGGCAGATACATACATAGACAAATAGAAAGATAGACAGATAGAGAGATAGACAAATAGATAGATTGATAAATTTGAACATAAATATATATACAGAAGGAAGGATAGACATATAGGCAGATAAGCATAAAGAAAAATAGATAGATTGACAAATAAATAGATAGATAGGTAGATAGATAGTAAGATAGATTTGCAAGTAGATAGATAGATAAATATATAGATAGACAGATAGAGTGATAGATAGATAAATAAATAAATATATAGATAGATAAAAAGATAGTCAAATTGATAGATAGATAGATAGACATATATTTAGATAGATAGATACACATAAGACACATAGATAGATAGATAGGTAGATACATAGAAATGTTTGTAGATTAATATTAGTCAGATTGAGATATTGAAAGATATAATGATAGACAAATTGATTGATATATAAATATATAAATAGGTAGACAGATAGACAGACATATAGATAGATAAATAGTAAGGCATATAGACAGATATATAAATAGACTGATAGATAGATATATAGTTCAATAGATCGATAAATTGACTGAAAAATAGATTGAAAAATACTCAGATAAACAGATAGATCAATAGATAGATAGACAAATAGAAAGATATATAGAGAGATAGATAGATAGATAGTAAGAAAGACAAATAGATAGATAGATATATATATATATATATATATATATATATAAGACAGATATATAGATAGACATATAGACATATAGAAAATTAGATAGATTGATAGATAGATACATAGATACATAGATAGATAGACAGATAGACATATAGAGAGATAGACAAATAGACATATAGAGAAATAGACACATTGATATATAGATAGAGAGATAGATAGATAGATAGATAAACATATAGATAGATAGTCAGATAGACATATAAATAGATAGAAAGATAGCCATATAGATATAAATAAAGATAGACATATAGACATATAGATAGATAGATTGATTGACAGATAGTTAGTTGATAGATTGACTGATAGAAAGATAGAATGATAGACAAATTGAAATTAAATATACATATATATATGTAGATATATAGACAAATAGATATATAGATTGATATATAGAAAGTAAGATAGATAGAATCATAGATAGGTAGATAGATGGATAGGAAAATAAATAGAAACAAAGACAGATATATAGTTGTTATATAGAAAGATTTATATATAACACTACAAGAAAATGTTCATTAAGCTAGGAAATTTAGCTAGGGATCAATCCCTTGCTAAATTGCGAGAGATTAGCTAGGGAATAGCAAGAAATTTATGTTTTTCACCGAAATAAAAATTTGCAATGGATTAGAGATGGATTAGTGATGGAATATTTTCCTAAATTCTACCCATGAAAAGCGAGGAAATTTAGCAATGGATTAGTGAAAAATTAGCGACAGAATATTTTCGTATACTCTACTCATAAAAAGTGGGGGAATTTAGCAATGGATTAGCAATGAATTAGCGACAAAATATTTTCATAAATTCTACTAAAGAAAAGTAGGGAATTTAGCAAATTTTAGTAACCGAATATTTTCGTAAATTCTGCTTAAAGAAAGTGAGGGAATTTAGTAATGGATTACTGATAGAATTTCTTTAGCTAATAAATTGTGGAATAAAGTGATAGCTTTAACGACGAAATTTCTCTAGTTAATAAAATCTAGAATTTAGCGACGGATTGAGCGACTAAATTTCCCTAGATAATTACATCCTGAACATAGCGATAGATTTTAGCGATGAAATTTCCTAAATAATTCCATCCAAACCATAGTGATGGATTTTAGCAATAGAATTTTTCTAGCTAATTACATCCCAATATATAGTTGCGTATTTAGCGATGGAATTTACCTTGCTAATTGCATACTAAAAATATCTAGAGATTTTAGTGACAAAACTTCTCTAGCCAATCATTTTCTGAATATAGCGATGGATTTTAGCAATGAAATTTCTCTAACAAGTTAAATCCGGAATATATCGACGGATTAAGCGACAGATCTTTCCTAGCTAATTAAATCCGGAATATAGTGATGGATTTAGTGACTGAACTTTCCTCACTAATTAAATCCCAAACATAGTGACAGATTTAGCATTGGCATTTCCCTAGCCAACCGTTAATTATTTAATTCTTTTAATTTATTATTAGTTTTAATATTGTATTTAATTTTGTTTATCAAATGTATGTTAATGGTATATAGATGAGCGATCTTTGAAAGAAACATTCTCCCCATAAAATTATAAAAATAGGATATTAAAATAAATAATTTAAAAAATTAAAAAAAATTAAAAAAAAATTATATTAATATGGACTAAAATAACTATTTTTATGATGTATTAATTTTTTAAAAAATTATACATAAATTTTTTTTAATATTCATAGTTAAAAAACATAAAAATTTGTATTAACGTAAGATTAAATAATTAATTCTATAATTATAATAATTTTTTAAGATATTTTAAAAAATAAATGAAAATACATTAAAATTTTTACTAATATAAAGGTTAAATAATATTTTGTATGATTAAATAGAAAATATTTACAAAAATATTTGAATTGAATAATAAAATAGTAAATATTAATATTAATATAAGTATAAAAAAAATTTTATGATTATAGGAACTTTTAAAAAAATAATTACTACAAAATTTAAAAATCTTGTATTATAATAAAAATTAAAATATTTTTACTAAATTTAAAAATAAATAAATTGATATTTTAAAATAGATACATAGATGTTTACCCCTACTAAAATTTATAAGAATTAAATAATTGAGTAATAGTTTTACTATTAGCTTTTGATATTTAGTTTTTATTAAAATAATAAAGATAACTTTTTTTAATTATCTTATAACTTTAAGTAATTTTTAGAATTTTAAAATTTTAAAAATATATCAAATAATATGAAATTTTATGCCTTTAAAATTATTTTAGATAATCTTCATAAAAATTAATATAATTTCTTAAAAATTTATAACCATAATATATATATATATATATATATATATATATATATATATATATATATATATATATATATATTGTTGTATATGTAATTTGTTTTTATTTTATAATCTGTTTATATAACAAAATATTTTTTTGTTTTAATATTTTCATGTAAGTGCATGAGAGGAAATATTAAAAGGCCAAGGATGCAGTAGTAGGACAATAACGGAGGTCCCGCTGACCGGTCAGTAGGCTGAAATTTTTGGAGCTGATCATGACACGTTCCATGATCCGACCCACTGCGGTTAAATGAACCGAGATATTTTTTAATATAAAATGATTTGTTATTTTATTTTCGGGTGGCTATTTTTGACCCGTGGAACTGTTCATCATCTCTATCTCTTCTCTCTGCGCGATTTATCGCGACTGCTCTGTGTGCTGCATACTATAAGATGGTTCTATTTGGTTTAATCTATAACACATAAGTATTTTCTGGTGGATGTAGCTAGTCGTACTGAGCGACTAGCGAACCATGTTATTTTCAGTGTTGATTTCTCATTTTTTGATTCTATCGTAGATGCATGCTGGATTGGGATATATATTGCTTGTTTTTTGTAAGGTGTTTTTTTGTCATGTGTACCTTGCTACACGCACATGAATTTTGTTGGAAATATTTTGATAATAAATAAACAAAATGAGTCTTTTTGTATTTTATATTTTTATTGTTTATTTAATGTTTTTATAATGAAAAACATTTTGATAATTTTAATAATTTTGGTAATTTTAATAATTTTGGTAATTTTATCAATTTTATTTTGGCTAAACATTTATTGTCGAGACACTAGAGACATCACCTAACTCCCCCACAATCCACCTCTATCTCTCGTCACCGATTCATCAAACCCTAATCGAAGAGTAGGCAAGAATTTATTATTGATTAGAGGTACAATTTCCGCCCTTATTCTCTATCAATTATCTTAATGCAAAAGTGTGCACTTTGATTATGTTATTTTTTTCCCAAAATTCTTCTTCTTTAATCACTACGGTATGCTTGGATTGCTTATATACAATTATTCATATACATACTTCATTCATTTGTAATATAGTGCAATCTCATTGCGTGGATGTTGATGGTGCAGAATGGGTATGCTGACTTGATATCTACATCAATGTACATAGCTATATATAAACAATATACATAAACATCAATATGCATGTGTGAATAATTTAAATTTTTTATATAAGTGTATTTTACTATAACTATAAAAATAGTATACATAACCATAACTATATATAAATATAACAACATATATTAAATATAGATATATATATATATATATATATATATATATATATCTATATATATATCTATCATAATTCTATATATGATACATTCAATATACATGTTGTGTATTTCAAATATAATTAGTATTATACAATTAACATTATATACATATTTTACACGAATAAAGTTATTCTGACTTTATGATAAGCTTTTAATAATGTATATTTAAAATTTGTAAGTCATCATTATGAAATACACGTTTAATAAATTTGCTTTATGAAAATATCTATTAGTCCATAATGTCGTGCCTACCCAATAAGTATAATTAAATTAATATCTGTAAACCATATTTTATACATGGATTTATGCATAGGGAAAAACACACACTCTTATAAAAATGTAAGCGTGTATTTAATATCTGTAAATTTAAAGTATAGTCACATTAATATTTGTAAACATTTATTGACCAGTTTTTAATTAGTTCAAATAAAAATGTAATAGGCATTATGTATACTAATACTAATTTACAAGACTTTTAAATACATGTATATATTTGACTATACTTTAATTACTATGTTTAATTAAATGCCACATAGGCTCTCTTATAAATACCCTAGCATTGACTAACAATATGATTCATACTGGATTAAAATATATAAGATATCCAGCTCATCTGACATACATATACATATATACACATACATACATACATACATACATACATATATATATATATATATATATGTGTGTGTGTGTGTGTGTGTGTGTGTGTGTGTGTGTGTGTGTGTGATTGTGTGTGTGTGTGTGTGTGTGTTAATTATATGTTGTTATATTTATATATAGTTATGTTTATGTATACTATTTTTATAGTGATAGATATAGTAAAATACACTTATATAAGAAATTCAAATTATATCACACATGCATATTGATGTATATTTATGTTTAAATATAGTTATTGATTTGAGGAACTTAAATGTATAAAGATTTATACATTTATATATAACTATATATAAATGTATTTAACAATATGTATATCAACATATTACTATATATAAATGTATTTATCTACATCTATACCTATACATATCCATACATCTAAATATATATAATTACATGAAAAACTATATATAACTACATCTATACCATGTATAACTACATGCTTCAAAAACATAATATCCATTCATATCATTCTTCTTATTCATATCATTCTTCTCATTCATACATGTTTTTTTTGAATATTGTATAAAACTTTATCATTTTCCCATATATTTTAGGAACTTAAATTTAATTTTTTCAGCCTTAAATATATTTTTATTATATATTTATTATAGTTTGTATATTGGTTTCACTTAATATCATTTAACTAAAATTTATTTCTTATAAAATGTTCATTAGTTAAAATTCATGTTGTAAATTTCAAAACAAATAATAAAATTTATTTACAAAATAAAATTTGTACAAAATAATATGGAATATGTTATATTTATTATAAATAATCAATGTTGAAATGTATCTATTAATTACAAAAAAAAATTGTAATGTATTCAATTTGAAAAAAAATTTTAAATAATTTTTTTAAAAAACAAATTCATATATTTATATTTTTATTTATAGATTTTGAATAAAAAAAATTACATGTAGAAAAATATACTCATATATTTATATGGTAATCTATTTTATATGAACATAATTAAAAAAATAATTGATTTTTTACAAAATATTAAAGGCATGTATTTATATGCACTATATCATTTTTGTTTGAATATTAAAGTTTCTAAAAATTTATTAATAACAATAAATAGTAGGTACAAATTTATCATAGACATTAATATTTTAATAAAAAAATATATAGAAAAACAAAACCAATATTATATATTTATGAACTATATTTTCATTTTTAATATAATTGTAAAAACAAAATAATTTACAAATATGCCAACTTCATTTTTTTATATGAGTATAATGATAGTTATTTTAATATAAATATTAAAAAGCCAAATATTTGAATAAAATAGAAGCTCTTATATTTAATTCATAATTTCATTTTATGCATTAATATGCTTCATACACACACGCACGCACGCACGTGCACAACACACAAATGCACACGCATACACACACATATATTTGTTTTAAATATAAAGAATTTAGAATATTTTATAAATTGTGTACAATATATAATATTTTATTTTAATACAATTTTTAAAATCAAAAAATTTTAAATACATTTACACATACACACGCACGCACACACACACACACACACATAAATATATAATAGTTTCATGTATATAGGTATATATGCGTGTTTGTGTGGTTGTACAGTAGTATTGCATGCATACAAGTATATACACACTACTTTGAAAATATAGATACATGTGTGAATATAAACAATAGTACATGGGTGTGTATGCATATATATAATGTATAGTAATGTATATGGATGTATAAATGTGTGTGTGTGCATGGCAGTGTATATGCACATATATATTTATGCATATATATTAATATCAACATTAATTTTGAGAGGAAAAATACTTGAGCACATAAATATTAACATGTTCCACAAATTCGTGAGAGTAGACACAAAAAGTGACATTATTGCAAGATACTATTAATCTCTCATCTATAATACTTTGCCTCAAATTTTGATTAGAGTACTACATGCAATGATAAGGTTCATTCAATACTACATACCATGGAGTTACATTTTAATTCAATACTATAATTTGTTTAAATAAAAAAAATTATCTAATATCTTTTTCTACAACTTTTTAATCTTCTTTTTCTAGTCATGATAAACTATTTTCAATTTTGATTCTATGTAATTTCTTATCTAATATCTCTAGTTCAAACTATTGTAATAAAAAAAATCCATCAAATCAATCTAGTCCTGACATCTTTCATTTCTATGAGATATTTAATTATAAAATATTTAGTATATACCATGACGTTGGTTCCCATTAAATATGATATTAACTTGCCAACAGAAAAGATTGTTGATACAAGTTCTTTCTCTATAGTGGTGTAATTCAATTGAGCAATTGAGAGTGTGTTGTTATCATAGTGTATGATAACTATTTATAAATATTTGTATAATTATACAAAACTCTTCATAATTATATTTAACTATATTTGTAACTATGTAAACTATTTTTATAATTATATTAATAACTATATATAACTATTTTAACTATATAATATATTATAACTATATGAGTAATTCTATATAACTATATTTTTAAGAAAATATATCATATGTATAATAATATATCACTATATATAATTGTATTTTACTATATGGATAACTATAAAAATGTTATATATAACTATATCTTTACCTACATACATATTTATAACTATATGTGTATAACTATATATAAATATTTGTATAAATATGTAACACTCTATATAATTAAATAAAACTATATTTGTATCTATGAATACATATATGTATTCATATAATTAAATCTATATATTTATTCATAACTTTGTATATATTTATGTATAGCTACTTATAACTACTTATGAATATATCTATATATAATTATATATTTATCTATATATTACTATTTTTTTAATTATATATACTAAAGGTATAAGAACATGTAGAGGTTGACCTCCCTCTCTAGTGACCATCTCTTGAGGTCTATTGATTCGGTTTGTTTCTCTTATAAGAACTCTTTATTGCCACACAACAAAGGGATTGAGATTTAGTGGAAGAAATTAGGTTTACGTTCACAAAGCTGTTCAGCAGGCAATTTACCAACAAGGAGATGAGGATTTTGATGCTAGATCTTGATGCTGGCGGTAAGACAACCATTCTATATAAGTTGAAGCAAGGTGAAATTGTCACCACAATTCCTACTATTATCTTCAATGTAGAGACTGTTGGATACAAAAACATCAATTTCACTGTGTGGGATGTTGGGAATCAAGACAAGACTGACCCTTTCTGGAGAGATTACTTCTAAAATACCCAAAATCTCATATTTGTGGTGGACATCAATGACAGAGATCGAGTTGTTGAAGCAAAATATGAGTTCATAGGATGCTATACGAGGAAAAGCTTCGAGATGTAGTTTTGCTGGTGTTTGCAAATAAGCAATATCTTTCCACTACGTTGAATACAGCTGAAATTACTAACAAGTTAGGAATTTTTCTTTGCCAAGGCCATTGGTACATTCAGAGCACATGTGCTACCTCTGGCGAGGGCCTCTATGAGGGTCTTGATTGGCTTTCCAATTACATTGCCAGCAAGTCATAAATAATTTTAGCATGATGAGACAAACTTTGTTTACATATCTGGATGTAGACCTAATCTTTGCCTATTTTGCTTGAGTTTTGTTCTATTATGTGGATGAAAGTATCTATTTCTAGGGGATTCAAATTGTAATTATATTTATATATTAAATGCATGAAATACAAGACCACATTTACTTTGTTCTAATCTGTTGTATGCTGAACTTGTTTGTTTTCTATTTTGTATCTTTTTGCCATTGGATCCCATAGGTATAAGAATATATAACTGTAAATATTTTTCTTTGAATATATGTATAACTATAAAATATTATACATTATTATATTTAAAAATATAATTAACAACATATATATAATATACATTTTTATATATTAGTATATAAAAATATATTTTACCATATATATACCTATAGATAACTATGTGTATACATATAAAAAATTACATAATAATATATATATATACCTACATGTATAAACATAAGTATAACTATATGTGTAACTATATGTATAACCACATTAAACTATATTTATAATTACATGTATACTAATATACAACATTATGTTTAACTATATGTGTATAACTATATACCAATATTTGTATAACTATATATAAATATTTCTATAACTATATAACACTCTATATAATTAAATATAACTATATTTGTAACTATGTATATATATATATATATATGTAAATCTATATATTTATTTATAACTTTATATAATAAGGTATAACTATTTGTATGAATATATCTATATATAACTATATGTTTAACTATATAAAAATATTTATATCTATATATACTATATGTATAATAACATATAACTATAAATAATTGTATCTTATTATATGTATAACTTTAAAAGCTTTATACATAATTTTATTTAAATATATAATTTACAACATATATATTTAATATACATTTGTATATATTAGTATATTAAAATGTATTTTACTATATCTATACCTATACATATCTATATGTATAAATATGTAAAATTCTAAGAATAAATATATATACCTACTTGTATAAATATAAGTATAACTATATGTGTAACTATATTTATAATTACATGTATAACAACATACAACATTATGTTCAATTATATGTGTATAACTATATATAAATATTTGTAAAACAAATTAAAACTATATATAATTAAATATAACTATATTTTTAACAATTTATACATATATGTAAATCTATATATTTGTTTATAATTTTGTATACATTTATGTATAACTACTTATAATTACATGGAGCTATAGATCAATGCAAAACAGCCACAAAAATTAGGTATGATTTGGATGATAGTTATCATGTGTTACTTTTTTTTCCTTATAAACTAATGAATGCTGATAAAATATTCATAAAATTTGAAACTTGTAATAATATCACAATGTTCCTATAAAAATGAGAATAATATAAGTTCCAATTTGTTTAACAATTTACACCCTCAGTTCATTGGGTACACGCAGGGAAAGCTAGATGAGTTGGTAATGAAATCATACAAATCTCATGAGTTTGCTGCTGCTTAAAATGAGGTATTGGAGCTATGGATCAATGCAAACCAACATCAAAAATCAGGTATGATTTGGATGATAGCCATCACATACTGCCTTCTTTTTTCCTTATTAAACTAATGAATTCTGAAAAAATATTCATAGAATTTGAAACATGTAATCATATTAGGTTCCCTTTTATGTTTCTTTAATGGCTAAATTATGAACTTTATATAGACTATTATGCATTTCTATTTAATATTGCTTATCATCTAGTTTGTGCTTTGCTTATTCACTTGTTATCTACATGAAAATATTCATTGAGTAGTCAAGTGATTTTACACGTGGAACTTGATTGAGTATATATGTACATATACACTGCAGTGTATATGTACATATATTGTATGTACATATACATATATATTGGTATATATGTATAAGTGTTTACTAGTGTATATGTACATATTTGTACATATACACTACAGTGTAAATGTATATACATGTACATATATAATATAGTGTATATATGTACATATAAATACATGTACATATATACATGTATATATGTAAATATACATATATACTAGTGAATACATATATACTGCTATATTTGTATATGTAAATATATATCAATATATATGTACATATATATTATAGTATTATATATATTTATGACATTAAGGTTTGCAAAATCATGAGATAGAGTTTTCAGTGAAGTAGAATTTAGCATGGTTTGCATTAAATCAATAATTTGCAAGGTTTAAAGTATTCTAAAACTCTTAGTCTATTATATTTGCTACTAAACTATACGTGAAAACCTATATATAAATATTTGTCTAACCATATAAAATTCTATATAATTATATATAACTATATTTGTAATTATGTATACATATATGTAAATCTATATATGTGTTTATAACTATGTATATATTTATGTACAGCTAAATATAATTACTTGTATGAATATATCTATATATAACTATATATAACTATTTATAACTATATATACTATATGTATATTAACATATAACGATAAATAATTGTATCTTACTATATGTATAACTATAAAAACTTATTACATTTAGATTATGAATTAATTAGCTATAAGAACAAAAAAGTAAAATTTATGATTTATTAAAAAATCTATTTAAATATTAAGAAAATAAGTATTTTGTTAATGAAATTATGATTATGAAGTATCTAAATATGATAACTTTTTAATTCAAATAAGTTAGAGTTAAGTGATAGGTTGGTCTGTTTAATATGAGTTAATTTTACTTATTAGACATATATATTCTATATCTTATTTATGTCTAGATATAACAAGTTTCTCATAATATATTCATATATTATGAGAATATATGAATATTATATAGCCCATATTTTATTTTATTTGCATTTCAAGTTTCTCATAATCATACTTAGGCATATAAATATATTCATATATGACCCTTAGGCCCTTATTTACCAAATTTATATTTTGCCCTTTTTCTATTAGTTAATTTTTCAGGTTTGGTCAATTTTTATTTAACATATAATACTCGATTATATATTTACATATTCATTTTCCCTTGACATTTATCCATATAATCATATATCATTTAATATTTATCAATTATCATTTAATCATTTCTTAATTTCTTAGAAAACCCCAAGTTTGGCTTAATCCAACATTTATCTTATTTTTTTGCCCAAATCATTTTTTTGGGCATTAATTCATGCCATGATTAACTCACGGTTGTAAAATAATTATATTGTGTCTATAATCGATGGAAATGGTGACCCTATTAGCTCTTTGGGATGAGTGACATTAAAATTCATAAATAATATTAAGAATATTTTTGGGACTACATACAATCCCCCTCTTATCAAGGTGGACGTAGTCAAGTTTGGAATGATCTTGACCCTTGAACATATAAGAAATTGTCTTTATCCCTTTTCTATGAAAAAATAAAAATTACCCATTTTAATACTAAGGATTTAAAATACCTAGGGTCTAATGGGGTTTCCTTGAAATTTTGTAAACACTCAAGAAATTATATTAGACAAGATGTTACTAATGCATGATAAGCATTTATTATTAATGGCAAAATCTTGGAACATGTCAATCATGAATGTATTATTTTAATTCTTAAATCTTTTCATGCATCTACTATTAAAGATGATAGATTGATTTCTTGTTGTAATGTCATTAACAAGATCATATTGACCAAACTTTGGTATACTTAGGAAGGTTAATAATGAATAATTTTCTTCTTGCTCAACATCTAATTAGGAGATATACAAGGAAGGGTATATCTCCTAGGTGTTTTATCAAGATAGACCTACAAAAGATCTTTGACATGGTAAATTGGATATTCATAACTGAGATGTTGCATGCACTTGGCTTCCCAAACAAGATCATCAATATTTTTTATCTGTGTATTTCAACCACCAGCTATTCAATAATGATAAATGAGCATATGCATGGGTATTTTTCAGAAAATAAAAGGTTTGACTTATGATGATCCACTATCTCCCACATCTTTATTATTGCTATGGAATACCTATCAAAACTAATTAATTATACCACTAGATACTATATTTTTCTTCCATCCATGACATACTAAACAATAAATTTCTCATCTTATGTATGTAGATGATCTCTATCTTTTTTTTTTCAAAAAGAGAATGATCTTCTATTCATTCCTTATTAGATAGTGTCCAGTTATTTTCTGAACCATCAGGACTACAAGGTAATCCTTCCAAATTGAACATCTTATTTGGAGGAATAAAACTTGAGCACCATGAATTGATAATTAATAATTCTAATTTCTCACACATCAAACTTCCTTTTATATTTATGAGAGTTTCATAATCATCAAGTAGATTGTTCACTTCACAATTCTTCTCTAGTCCATGAGATCTCTTTTATAATACAAATGTGGGCTGAAAAACTATTGTTTTTCATAATGAGGATAGAGTTGTTGGATTTTATCATCCAAGGAATTGAAGATACTAGTTTTTACTCTTCCTCATCCCTCAGGCTATTGTCATATCTATTGATAACTTGTGTAGAAGATTTTTATAGGGCTCCCCAACCATAGGGAGATATATATAGGCACAAGATCTCATGGAGCATGGTTTGTAAACCTATTTCTCAAAGTGGTTTTGGTCTTCTTTTGATCAACCTAAAGAATAATATTTTTTTTCATTAAGAAACTATTGTGTATCAACAATAAATAGGATTCATTATAGATCCATTGGATCCATCATTACTATCTTGCCTCATATGATATTTGGAATATCTCCTCTTGAGATGATATTTCATTTTGAAAAGTTATTATTATTATTATATGAGATTAGATTATTCAATCTACTAGGAGCATTAAATATGCTAAAAGTATGATTTGTAAAAAAATAGGGGGAGGATAGGAAGAATTATTACAAATTATTACTTACACTTATTTCCACATAACTCAAAAAGTTCTAGGTAATCTAAGTTATGATAATTTACAATTCACATCCTTGAGCATGCCATCTTCACCTAGATGAATTCCCTTGGAAAATTATGAGTTAAAATTCAGCTGTTCACAAAGCTGAGTATCCTTAAATGTGAATTAAATTAAAAACTTTGAAACCTTATTTTGGTAATGATCGCATTCTTGTTGGAGATAGAGAAGCATTACTAATTACTTACTATACTGGTAATGTATCTCTTAACATTAATCATGATAAATTAAATTTTAAAGATGTTTTAGTAGTTCTTGAGATAAAAAATAATTTATTATATGTTAGTCAACTTATTCATGATAATGTTTGTTATTTGAATTAAACTTTTTCTATTTTTGTTATCAAGGATTCCATATAGTAGATAATGACAAATTATCATAAATAAGAATTCTATTTATCCTTTAACATGAAAAAAGTGAAACTTATATTATTACAAAATCTCAAGTATTATACTCAAAAAAGTGAAACTTATACATTTAATGCATCCAAATTATGTCTTTTTAAAGAATTTAGAGAATAAAAAGGTTATTACTATTTCAATTTGATAGATAAGGATATCCCTTACACTAATTATCAACTTGGAAACTATCACAAAGTTTTATTTAATAAATCAAAAACTACTATGAGTTTTCATCTTGAAAAAAATTCACAGTGATATATTTGGCACAATACTTCTAATTCCACACATAAATTTTCATACATTGTTATTTTTATTGATGATTTTATCCAATACATATGTGTATATTCTTTAAGCTACAAATCTAATTTTTACACATGTTTTCTAAATTTTCAAATGTTTGTGAAAAACTTTTTGATAAAAACTTAGTAATATGATGGAGGAGATGAGTTTTCTTCAAATAATTTTTCAAATCATTTGCTTCAATATGGGATAAAATAAATATCATATTTACATACCCATGAACAAAATGGATTAGGTGATTAGCTGAGATAAAATATTGACATATTGTAGAAATAAGATTTACAATTATTTTCTATGCTAATGTTCCTTTAAAATCTAGTCGATACCTTTTTAATTGCTACTTATGTCTTATCTTATTAACAGACTACATCTATTTTCTATTGGTAATAATTATCAATATTTTAAATTATTTGGTTACCATCCGAGTTACTATATCTTATGTGTTTTTGGTATACTCTTCTTTATTTATTTAAAAACCTATAACATGCACAAATCTTAAAAAAAGGTTGTACCTTGTTCTTTCTTAGGATATTATTTTTTACCCAAATTTTATAGATTTCTTGATCCACCATCAAATTAGATTTACATTTCTCAACACGTAGTCATTAATGAGATTTGTTTTCACTATATATAAAAATGATTTATCTTTCTTTCATAATCTTTCCATTACATCTTTTTCTAATCTTGATGAATAGTTTTCAAGAATTTTCTTTATTGTTAGCAATGATCCTAAGATACTAAAAAAATACTCTCAAGGTTCTCCATCAGCATTCCTTCCATGCAAGAAAAACTTGCTACTATTAATACTAATAATACTTAGGACTTTAGTGTCCAAACCTTCTAATGTTAATGTTATTGGCAAAAAATGGTATAATGCAACAAATTTAAAGAATATGATATGATTGATTTCTTTAAAGAATGTTTAATTTCTAAGATATTTTCCCAAATTCCTATACTTGTTTTGGTGAAACATTTAGCCCTTCAAGGCTACCACTAGTCATCTCATCCTCTCTATTGTCAAGAATCTTTTCCTAATTGGTTATCTCTTTGAGAAGATTTTCATAAAATAATCTCTTAGTTTTGTAAGAACAATCTGCCTGCATTGTGTTTGTCTTCTACATAAGTCTATATATGGCCTTAAACAAGCCCCTTGTGCTTGGGTTGCTAAACTTTTGTCGAAAATCTTTTTTTGTTTTAAATTCAGTTAAGCTGATAACTCTTTATTAATTCATCACACTTACTTATATTGTCCTCATTCTTGTTTATCTTGATGATATAATTCTTATTGGTAATGACCACTTTTTTATATCTTAACTAATTACTTGAGTAAATGATGATTTCTCTTTGAAGTATTTATGCAATCTCAATTATTTTATGGGGATAGAGGTTAAAAATTTTATGATGCCTCTTTTTTTACTCAAATTAAATATGCACATGACCTATTAGTTAAGACAAACATGCTTGATGCTACAAAAACAAATTCCCTCATTGTCCACAAACCTACTCCTCTTCCAGATGATGAGAATCTCACTAATCTTATAACTTACTAATGACTTTGTGGGTCTCTTCAATGTCTCACATTAACTCGCATTAATCATAGTTATGCTGTAAACTTAGTCAATCAACACTTCCAAAATCCAACCATGGACTTTCATGTAGTCAAACACATACTTAGTTGCAACAAGGAAACCCTCACATGTGGTTTGAAATATTTATAATAAATTTCACTTACTTTTAATGTCTTTTGTAATGTAGATTAGGTAAGTCATCCTTTTAACTCAACAAATTACTTTTAGTTTTTGCATCTTTCTTGAATCAAAATACATTAAATTTTTCTTCAAATAAGTAACCTAATATCTACCATTCTAGTGCATAAGTATAAAATCACACCATGGTCACTATTGTTACTAATCTCATGTGACTCCAATATCTTCTTCATGACATTGGCATTCAACTCGAACGTCACCCCTCCTTCTTCATGATAATCAAAATGTTATTCACACTTATTACATAATCATATTTTTCATGCTTGCATCAAACACTTTGAAATTAACTATCATTTTATTCATGAAAATACATCAATTTTGGTGCCAAAAAGTAACCTACCATCTCCCACTCTAGTGCATAAACATAATATTGGAATATGGTCACTACTATTGTTGATCTCATGTGACTCCAATATCTTCTCCATGACATTGGAATTCAAACCGAACATCAACCTTTCTTCCTTTGTGGCAATCAAAATGTTATTCACTTATTACATAATCATATGTTTCATGCTTGCATCAAATACATTAAAATTGACTGCCATTTAAATCATGAAAATGTCATGTTCATCATTTTTCTACTCCGTCATCTTTCCTCTAAAAAATTGTTGATATTTTAATGAATGTTTTCAATATCTCTTATTTAATGACTTTCAATACAAGTTTAGCACTCATTCTGTTGCATTGCCATGCTTGAAGGGGAGTGAAAATTAACACACTATTAATAAAACCAAATAGAGAACGTTTTAGCCAAGAAATATTTTAAGAGATGACTATCGCCAGCAACAATCTTCATTTTACTAAAATATCTCTTTATACATATTATTTTCCTAGAATCAAAATCAGGATATGATCTTTGGATCAAAATTATGTCCTTTCTTTCTATATTTTATTTTCTAGCCATTGTCTTCTTAGCACATAAAAATATATGTAATACTGTAAATTAAACAAGTAATTATTTTTTCATTCAATCATGATTTAAGAAATCCTTTATCACATATATGTAAATTTATATGTACATGTATATCATTTATAAAATCCACATATAAATATATGCATCATATATAATAACATCAAAATATCTATATATATTTATAGATTTGCATAAATATATGCATATGAATATATACATATGATGTTTTGTGTGTGTGTGTATGTATATAAATGCATTAAAGTTGAAATATATATATATATATATATATATATACACACACACACACACACACACACACAATGTATATTAATTTAGTTTTATGATGCTGTTTTGTAATGTAAGTGGTGATTGAAGGAATATTGAACATTATCCAATACATTTGATGGAGGGATAATACTATTTGATATATTTTCAATGATAAATACTAGATATTTCTTAGAATATTTTTGATCGACACTAAAAGTTTTCCATTAAATGTCATGAAAATCTAGCTTTTTTAACTATTTTGTTTGAAATGTGATAAATATTCATTATTTTTTTTCATTTTATATGTTTATATTTTTTATATATTGGTGATTTATTTTCAAATCATTTTAAGACAACTTTTTATGACTTCAATTATTTATGAATATTTTTTTTATTTTTTAAAATTTTACAACATGTTCATATTTTAGTTTTATATACCATATTTACATCATTAAAAGTGTACATTGTTTAAAATTTTTACTAGCTAGTGTAACAAGAGTTTATTCTCATATTCAAAATGAACAATAATTTGTGGACATAAATAAATATATATATATTTCTATTTTGATGGAGTAGAATTGATTTTATGATGTCAAATATCAATGAATTGTTTTGGAATTATAATAAAAAAAAATCAAGTGTCATAAAACAAATGTTAACATATATCAAAATAAATCATATATCATTTAAACTCATATATCATTAAACAATTGTTTGATATTATTTAATATTATTGAAAATTATCAATTTGTATCATAATCCAACAAAAAAAATTGAAGATCATTGATATGTGGGTAAAAGTCAACTATGTGTGGGTGAAGATTCATCTTGCTTGCTCTTTCATTTGAGAGCTCCTCTTGCACATTTATAACAGAGTTTTTTTTTCATTTTTTTATCATTCAAATCTTAAGTGGTATTAGTTTGTATCTTATTTTATTGTCCATATTTTTTCATTATTTCTTATGAATTTTTATTTCAAATTATTTGATGTATGTTTTATTTTTGTAATACCAACACATATAATTTAATCATGAACTATAAAAAATATGTTAACATATCTTACATATTTATTGAAAATGATTGAAATTGATCAAAAAAATTCAAATGAAATAATAAAAAGACGTATCATTAATAACATTTGAATGTGATTGAAAAACATGGACTTGTCATCAAATGCTACCAAACATATTCAATCCTTCTCAATTAATACCAAGAGAATCATTGAATATTGCTCATTGAAAGCATATCATATATTATTAAAAAATTTCATAATATCATTAAAACTAAATATATTCGATAAAAAAAAATTATCAGTAGATTTCATTAAATATAGATTTTAAAAAGGCATCATATTACATTGAATATGTCAGGATGTACAATAATGTATTAATGTTATTGATTCATGGAATATATAAATTTTATTCATTTTTATCTTAAGATATGAATATATTCATATATTCATTTTTTATAAATGAATAACTTGTTATCATCTTTATTGTTCTAGATATGAATATGAATTAATTCAAATTAGTTAGAGGTAAGTGGTAAGTTAGAGCTATAAGAATAACTTGTTAAAATACTTAGACATCAATTATTGTTTTACTTTTTTTAGAGGATATGAAGAATCTAGATGCATTGACTTTGTAAAAATTATATAAAATTTTTTTCATGTTATCTAAAATGTCTCGTGATTTTCTGATCTTTACTATGTTTATTGTATATTAAAGTCTATCATATTTATGATTGTTAATATTATTTTAGATAGGAAAATCAAATTACAATCAATATTAACGAAAATTGTTATGATAGAAAGATTAAGATAATACATAGATGAGTCTTCAGGATCAAATTCCTACATTACAACAAAATATATTTGATGATGTATATGATAAAATTTAAAGTTGTATAGAGCATAATAGATAGATTGAAAATTATCTTATAATTTTTATCATTTTATGTCTTAATGATTTGTAATATTTTTTATGTTTTAGTTTTATTTTGAAAGATTATGTTACCATTTTTTATATAATAAGTACTAATTATAATTTTAAATTAATTTTTTTTAATGTTATTTAATTTTTTAAATTCATAATTTTAAATTTTTTATATACTAGGTAAGTATGTATATATTTTGTATTTACATTATGTATACATGTATATACACAATAATTTCTGTCTATATACAATGTGTATATGTATATATTCAATATGAGTATATATACACATTGTATTTACATTCTATATACATTATGTTTGTATTTTGTATATTGTAATTCACAATTATTATATTATGTGTATATATAGATACACATAATAATTCACAATTCTGTTATGTTTAATATATTGATATAATGCTACCATCATGCACAGCACTTGCCACTTGCACACACTATCCAGAGGACATGGCCCACAGGGGTCCAAGGCCTAGGGCCTGGGCCCTTGTGAGGTGGACCAGGTGCCATGGCCAGGCCCTTAAGAGCACATGTATAGCTCTCCTGGTTCAAACCTCAGTTATTTCGGGTTGGGTATGTCATGGGCCATGCAATAACCATTCTCATCACAATTGTTGGCAAAGATTTTAATGAGAATTATCTAGAGTATCTTAATTTCTTTTTTCTTTTAAGTTTGAGGTGATGAATATATATAATATTCATTATATTTATTGCACTATTTTAATTTTTGTATTTTTTATTTCACTTGTATCTAGTCTAGGTAGTGTAGTGCTTATATTGATGGAATACTCCAAACACTTTTACTTTTGCTCTTTAAAAACATCGGGTGTCCTGGGGCAATCTCCAACATGTTAGCTGAAATGATGGTGGTGGTGATGGCATTATCACTTTTATTTCCCCCACTTTGATATCATGTTAAAAAATATAAATACATGCATTTCAGTGCTTCATTTCTAATGCAACCAAACCTGTCAAAGAGACCAAGTATAATGCCACACAGAAGAAGAAATTCATAATGAAAATTTAACTTCAAGAGCATGTTAATTTTATAAGATAGAAAGCAAGTTGTGATTGAATTAGCATCAAGGACATTAAAGATTATATTATTTTGTTTTGGCACATGTTGTTTTTTTGTTTTGTTTTGGAATATAAAAATTCTGTTTTTCTGGGCATGTACTATTCTAATTTTTACTGGGCAACTTTTTAAAATTTCTATTTGTCAATTAGTTTTCTTAAAGTATGAAGGCTATGCAATTTGTTAATGATACTAGGTTTCTACTTACCATGTAGAGTTGGATATTGTGATAGTGCAATATAGGGCCTCATGTGTTAGCTCTTGTGGTGGGCTGATCTTTCTTTTCAGAGTCATGTGGCGCATGACATGCACTGTATATGTACATATACCGAGTATATAAGTATGAATATACATGGTATATACGTACGTATATACTGAGTATATACATAGGTTTATACCGAGTATGCACATAAGTGGGTGCATATATTTATTTGTAGACATGTATATATTGTTATACATACACACCCATTTACACATAGACACACTTTTGAAATAATATTGCTCAGGCTGGTCTAGTCATCATCGTGCATTGCTCACAAATGCAAGTAATAAAAGCAATGGATATTAGACTTTTCCTAAAGCTTTGGTATGATATTTTTGGTCCAGGCCTGCTAGAAGAATAGATGTTGGTCTTAAAAATCTTAGTAATTGTATTGATATGCAATTATCACATGGTACAAAGCGAACGTATGAGTAAATAAGTTTTTTTGCTCTAAATTCTGCAATGATTGATTCTAATTGTACTAGGTCTTAGAATGATGATGATGATGATGCTCGTGTAGTGTCGTGTAATTCTATTCCAAGTGGAATATCGAGTTCTATTTTGCGAGAAGTAGTTCGCTGCCTCGTCAAAAATTTGCTCAATCTCAAGTTCATCAGTTGAGCATCATCGCCCGCCATACTTTTATTATCAGCAATAGCAGCAGCAGCAGTGACAATGGTTGCAGCAGCAGCGGTGGTGGCAGTGGCGACGATGATGATATATACATATATACTGTAGTATTATATACTTATCAAAACATAACATTTTTTTTATTTTGATTTCATTTAGTGGTTTAAATTTCTTTCAAATATGGTACCTCATTGTTCCCCATACAAATCTTGTATAAGTGAAAGAATTTTTCACTAGACATGATGTGCCGTGACTCGGATAGCTTTGTCACAGCAAAAAAATGGTGATTAGAGGAGCAGTGGGAGAGAAAGCAATATCAATGAATGGATATGCATTGTCGGTAGATACGTTGATGAATATGATGTAATAAAATTTTGTTATTTTTTTTATTTTAATTATGTAAAATATTATATTAGAATAAGTTATTAAATGATTTTATTTTTTGTTAATTATAAATTATCATTTATAGTTTTTGTTTATATTCAATTTAATATAAAAAATATTAAATTATTAATTAAAAAATTTTAAAATAAATTAAATTCTGAAAATAGTTTTGAATTTAAAATATTTAGGAAAAATTCCCTAGCTAATTTAGTAAATTTTCCCTAGCTAAATTTGCTAGGAAAATTGCCCTTGCTAAATTAGCTAGGAAAAGTTTCCTAACTAATTAAGCTAAGAAAAATTTCCTAGCTAATTAAGCTAGGGAAAATTTCCTAGTTAATTAGGCTAGGGAAAATTTCCTAGCTAATTAAGCTAGGAAAAATTTCCTATCTAATTAAGCTAGGGAAAATTCGCTTGCTAATTTAGCTAAGGAATTTTCCCTAGCTAATTTAGATAGGGATATCTTTATTTTAGTAATAGATAGTCATAAATTTATTTAGTTAGGGACTATTTCCATTGCTAATATTTAGTGATAAACACTTTAGCCTAACAAATCTTCCATCGTTATTTTCATTTAGGAATGGAAAATCTCATTTAGCTTGCTAATTTAGCAAAAAAAATTATTTTATTAGAAAGGGATTATTCTTTTGCTAAATTTTTAGCCAGAGACACTTTCATTCGCTAAATTTTAGCGAGAAGAACTTTAGATTGGAAACTAATCCGTCAATAATCCATTGCTATATCCCATTTAGTTAAAAAAATGCTCATTTAGCTAGGGAATTATCCCTAGCTATATGGGATTTTTCTTATAGTGTAGAAAGATAGTTAAATAGTCTAATAGATAGATGAATAGATAGAGATATATAGATAGATATATACATAATTAGAAAGATATACCTATACACAACTAGATAGATAGACTGATAGATAGATTGATAGATAAATTGATAGATAAACATATAAATAAATTGGCAGATAGACAGAGATAGACAGATCAATAGATAGAAATATAGATATATAGAAAGATAAACATATAGACAACATATAGATAGATAGATAGATAGATAGACAAATAGATAGATAGATAGATAGTCATATATATAGATAAACAGACAAACAGACAGACAGACAGATAGATAGTTATTTAGATTTACAGATAAATAGATAGATTGATTGATTGAGAAAGAGATAGATAGGCAAGTATATATATAGATAAATAGATAGCTAGATAGATAGAATGATTGATAGATAGATAAATAATAATATTTCCATATAGAAAGAAAGAAAGATATATAGATAGATAGACATATAGATAGATAATAGATAGATAGACAGAAAGAAAGAAAGATAGATAGATAGATAAAGATATACAAATTAATAGATAGTCAGAAAGATATATTGAAAGATAGAAATATAGTCAAATTGATAGATAGATGGATAGATAGATAAATAGGTAGAAAGATTGACATATAGAAAAATAGATAGATAGATAGTGAGATAGATAGACATATAGAAAGATAAAAAAATATATAGATAGACATTTCAACAAATCTATAGATAGATAGACAGATTGACATGTAGACAGATAGATAATTAGTTAGTTAGACAGTTAGGCAGATTGGTAGTTAGATAAATAGATAGATAAATAGAAAGATAGATAGATAGGTAGATGAATAGACAGATGGACATATAACATTACAAAAAAAGCCAAAATAACTAGGGATATGATTTATGACATAAATTATCCAAAGCTAAAGTGCTCATCACAAAAACTTAATGGAAAAAAAAATTCCCTAGCAAATATTTGAATTACAGAAATCCCTAGCTAATTATATTTTTTCCCTTAATATTTTGATCATAATTAAGAGTAGTAATTAATATTTTTCTCTTGAATATATATAGAAAATTCCCTATCTAAATTAGTGAGGGAAAAATCCCTAGCTATTTTCATTCCAAATCTATTTTCACAATTTAATTTTTTACAAAAAATTTGATTACATATTTTTAAATATTTATATTAAATTGAATAAAAACATATACTATAATCCATTTTTTATAATTAACAAAAAGTAAAGGCAATTTAAAAATTATTCTGATACAATAGTTACATAGTTAAAACAAAAAGATTACATAAGTATATAAGCATTTAAAACTAAATCATCATCTTCATCATTATCTAGTGCATTTGTGCTTGCTTCTCCAGCATGGTTTCTCTGCTAGAAGTTAGTATGCTATCTGCTACGTCAAGGCCATTAACTATGACTCTATATAAGACATCCACTTTTGCATTGCATTCTTAACTTCTTTCATCTCATCATTCACTTCTTTTATTTCATGCATTTTATCCTTCAAAATAGTATCTACTGATCCTTCTCTTTAATTTCTTTCTCTGTAAATACAAATCATTCATTTGTTTCTATTTCTAGCTGTTCGATCGCCTCTTCCACTAGTGTTATGATAGAGGAACTTGAACCAAGACTGCTAGAACAAAAATTCACTCCCTTCAACTGATGCTTTACACTTACTGCTTCTTTTGACCTTTTAAGATCTCCATATAAAAAAAGATAATAGTCACTTTGTTGAAGTCCCATAGAACTTTCAAATGACTAAGAAGTAGCTATCACACATTCCTCCATGAGGTCCTATAATAAAATAGAATAAAATATTGTGCTAAATTTAAATAAAATAAATCAAATATTTTTCATTCCACACTACTTTTAAAATTTACGGTAGCATTCTAAAAGTTTATTAAAATAACACATTATTATAGCAATCATATGAGACTTGTTGCCAACAAAATGCCAATCCACTTCTTCACATGCATCTTCCTGAAAATCACATATAAATTATGATTTTGGCCCAATTATCCAGTTCAATGTTTGTATTTATTATGTTAAAAAATAACATATGTTAGAAAATTTAAGCTAAAATTCTTAAACCAGGCAAAGATAACTTATTTGGACTATTAGGCCAACTACAAAATATATAAATTTTAAAGTTATAAATTGTATCCAATCTCGAGCATACTCAATGCATAACTTTTATCCTCTTGTGTGGCGAGACATTCCAATACATGGTCTAGCTACCTCAATCCATTAGTTTTTGCTGGCTATCTTTGATTTTTTCTTCACTTCTGGTTCCTCCCAATACTTAAGCCACACGAGCCACTCATCCTCAGGTATAAAATCAAGCATAACTTTTAGAAACTTCAATTTATGGACAAAATCTAAGTACCATTCAGTAGTTTTGCTCTCTCACAATGACTTTATCTGTCCATCAAATTGGAGTGCCTATGTACACTGATTTTATATATAAAAAATTCACAAAAAAACTATATTAATAAAAAGGACATAATTCTTTTATGCTTGAATAATAACTAACATAATAGTTAACTAATTAGATAATTAATTTTTTATGCTTTGCTTCTTTGTTTTTACCTGAAAGTCATAAAAGTTAGTCTCTTTTGTTTATTCAGAAACTTTTTTCCACTATAATGCTTTGAAATCAACCATTTTGTTGAAAGACTTTGTAATTATAGCCAAACACTTGTGAGATGAAATCAAACTATAAAAATAAATAATTAACATTGAAAATAAGCAATTATAACTATATATAAAAATAAAACCACTAAAAGGGACATCATAATATTTATATTAAAATAATTTTTACATTTTTTACACCTCCGATCCATAATTACTATTACTAACTTAGAACTGCTTGTAGATGAAGCCACAACATTTAATGATGTCGATGGTGCTATAAATTAGAGAACAACTGATGGTGTAAAAATTTGATAATGGTGATGGTAAAGGTGTCAATGATGGTGATGATGATGGTGATGGTGATGTTGAAGTCTGGATAGGGTGGGTACGAGATGGTACTTATTGTACAATAATACGTAAAATACTAGATGAATCTCGTCCATGTCTGCATCCACGTCCACCTCAACCATGCCCAAGTCCTTTATACACCATCTACTATACAAAAAGGAAAAACAATGAATAAATAATAGAGATATAATTAAAACATAAATTGATATTGTATGACGAATAACCATGCATTTTAGAATAACACACACCAATGGATTCCAACAAAATATAGAAAGTCTTTGAAATTATAATATTCTAATAATATTATAACAGTTTAATTATCGGTATCACTATCACCCTCTAATGGATCTTTCGACATTTCATCTGATTCTGATGGAAGTTTCAACTCATCTTCAGAAAGAAAATGATCATGTTCAAAATCTATTAGGCCACCATTTGAGTCACATAAGTTTTCTGGATCTTCATCTACATGCACAGGCTCAATATTAATTATGTCATCTTCTTGAAATCCCGATGCAATAGCTAAGTTTGCACTTCTTTGTTGAGATGTTGGTACTTCAAAATTTGATTAAGCTTTGATTTTGCAAATAGCCCACCAGTCACTCTTATAATGAGATAAACTCGAATATGTATAATAATATACTTGAGTGGCTTTAACTACCATAACAAATGGCTCATATCAATTAAATCTGCATTTATGGATAACATCCACTAGCTTATACTCCAAATGAATCTTTGTACCAACATTTCGTGTAGGATAAACCACTCACATTTTAATAATACAATCCTATTATTTTGGAGTCCAGGATACTCCAACTCAATATCTTCTGCTAGTTGACCATAATAATAAATCTCATTTACACTATTACTTGAGCCGTTAATGCATACACCACTGTTCATAGTTGCTTTAGAAGAATAATGCCCTATTTTGTGAAATTTATATTCATTGACAAAATACCCAGGATATGATGTCACGTATCAAAATGGGCATTTACTTAAGATTGTGTATGAATATGTTAGAATCTCCATTTTAATGATCATTTATCTATTGCATACATTCAATAAATGATGTTAACAAATATAAGATACTACTAAATCAAATTATTCAAAAAATTAAGGCTTAATAATTCTCACATAGTTCTTGAACTAATTCGCAAATTCTATTCTAGCATAGAATCGACCTTATGGCTAGGAATGGATGGTTGCCTTTAATTTTACTACTCAATATAAACACTACACAAATATAGATAGAGGGAGAATAAGGAATATTAAATTTTAAGTATTACTAATCAAGACAAAAATATCCTATGATTAAACCTTCAATCATTTTGGGTATACATACTCAATATATGCTGCAACCTCCTCACAATTAAGTAAAAGGTAGCTAGGAATTACTTTGTACTATTCATCTGTCATACATCTTTTCTTTGCTCTTCCAAATACTTTTCTTTGCTCTTCCAAATACTTTTCTTTGCTCTTCCAAATACTTTTCTAAGGTGCTTGAAGAGAGATAACTTGTCCTCAGATTCATATTCTTCTACCAGCACATGACTTTATCATTCTGAGGCATATTTATATTCTTTGTATTGATATGGTCCTCAAAACAATAAGAACAAAAAAAGATGCTTTTCTACATAATATGCATTACAAATTGAACCTTCAACTTTTGGTATGTTTCTAACATTCAATTTAAACTTACAAAAATACCTACAACCATTTTGTTATGTTTCAATAAAATCAAATTACAATATTAATTTATACTTGAAATAATAAAATACAATTACATATATTTATTTATCTCTCAAAAGGATACATACACATGTATTACATTGGCCTAGCTATCCTTTCTTCACAAGCCAAATATACCGGCAAATGCTCCATTGAGTCAAAAAAGCTCAATGGGAATATTTATTCAAGCTTACAAAGAATGAGATGTATGTCATTCTCCAATCTCACAATGACATCTATTTTGATTGTGGTTGTGATTAGCTATTTGAAGAACGAACTAAGTTCTGTAAGGACCTTCCAAACACATAGAAAAAGTATTTAATGGAAAGCAATTGATATTAATCTCTACATAAATACATGTTAATCATGACTTTTCATTCCAAATAACCTAAGCTTCTTCATATCCACACATCTGCCAATATTTGACACATATCCATCATGGAATTTCAAAATTTTGACCCATTCACACAATATCTGTCTTGCCTTCTTATCAAGTGTGTTACAAGCATTAGGGTATTTTTCTGTAGCCTCATTCCATTTCAATTCAGGACACTGATAGCAATATTTAACTCTTGTCTTGATTTTATAGTGTCTTTTTGTTCATCTATATTTAGGAATGGTTGAAAAGATTGTAAAACATATTTTTTTCAATATGCAATACATCCAAGTTATGACAACTTAAATTAGACCTCTAATAGGGAAAGTCCCAAAAAAATACTATGTTTTCTCCGGCCAAATATTTTGCATATTGGTCCAATAGTTCCAGCAGCATCAATTTCAGTTACTTTCTTTAGACCCAAACTTTGAATCTTTGTCAAGATATCATCTCCTAAACGAATAGCTAGTAGAACTGTCATCACTATTTTATTTGTTTGAAATGTAGTTCTATTTCTACAGAATGGATGATTCGTAGGTAGAAACTTACAATGGTTTTAAAACTATGATTATTTACCACTAAATTTGAGAGTGAAAGCTTCAAACTTGTCCATTCAATACATGCATGCTAACCATCCTATAGTACTACAACCAGATAATATTGAATATGCAGAAAAATCACTTACCGTCAACATAAGGGCTACATGCATAATTACACTTTGCTTCTTTGAGATGTCATGTTTATTCATGCTAACATCCCACAAATGATTCAACTCTGCTATAAGAGACAGTAAGAAAACATCCAACATGTATTTTGGATTTTTTGGCCTTGGAATCAATATTGACAAAAACATATATTGCACCTTTAAACACAACAATGGAGGTAAATTCTAAGGTGTCACTATCATTGGCCATATCAAAATACTATTTTCTAGATTGACCAAATGGCTGAAAACCATCTGTGTAGAGATTCAATTTCACATTTCAACTTTCAGCAAGTGAATTTGATGGATGACATATTACCCCTTGTTCAGCCTCATACTCAGAATGCCACCTCATATCATTTCCTATAGTATTTGATGCATATAGTCTCTGCAATCGAGGAATTAAAGGGAAGTAATACATATTCTTAAATGCAACTTTCATCTTCTATCTCATTTCTGCAATACGAGGAGCCTTCTTTAACCGAGGATGATCTCAAAACTTACATCTAATTAAATCACTATCACCATTCCAATATAACATACATCCATTAAAACAACAATCAAATTTTTCCACTGGAAGACCATACCTCGTAATAACTTCTTAGTACTGTAAAAGTATTTGTGACCAAATTATTATCCAAAATAATTTCTTTCATTAGTTTTGTCACCTGATCAAATAATTTCTTAGACATATGATTTTTTGACTTCAAGCTCATAAGTCGAGCCACAAGTGACAATTACGAATGCATTTTACAATTAGGCACAACCCATTATCTGAAGCTTTAAGCATATCATAACATTTCTGAGCTTCAGGATAATGTGGTTCATCCATGTACTCCATATTGAAGTCAACACCCGTAGCTTCCATGACCATTCTATGGTATGTGTTTAATGCTTCTTCACTACATACATATGATTCAATACCCTCATTTTGGTCAAAGTTGACAGCCAGTACTTTCCCCTTGATATATCCAAACAAAATTATTTGGTACAAAACCATATTTAGCCACATGGTATTTAATAGTGTTTACATCATGGAAACATATTCAGACACTTGTGGTTATTATATGGACACTTAATTTTATCTCTTTCCATCTCGATGACTAAAGCAAAGTTGATGAAAGTTTCTAGCACACTCAAAAAATCTTTATTCAAAATTTCATTCATAAATCTTTTGTATATCCACTGACGATCTGAACTCAATTTTCTCTATTATATTTACAAAGAATTATGCTCAATCATAATTCTAAATGAAAATATGTGGCTTCAAATAATTCTATTAATTAAATAAAATCACTTACATATGAATATGCAAATGCAAAATATATGAATATCTAGGCAATGTGTTGTAGAATCTACATGAAGAAATAGAGAATTTATTAGCATGCTAAAGTTGAAAAGATATCACAATATTTCTAGATGAAGAGAGCATGTCTCTTCTAATGCACCAATCAAAGCCACACAAAAAGGCAAGAATTAGGAGAACACAAGAACCAAGTGAAAGGACAAGAAAGGAAGCAAAAAAAAGGAATTATAAGTTGAAGGAGTAACCTTCTAACTTCTCAATGAAGATCAAAGATCAAAATTTCAACTGTGATTCAACTCAATCTTTGAATATAATAATAAATAGGAAAGACAAAATAAAAGGAATGAAGATCCAATTCCAAAACTTTTTCAAATGAATTAAAGAAGAATTTAGACATGAAAAATAATAGGTTTGGACTATAAAACATATCATACAAAGTATTAAACTAGAAAACATAGATGTGAAGTATCTTGCAATTTCAAATTCTTAGCATTACAAATATGAACTAATTAAAGATACCAATAATTAGAGATATTAACATTAGCATATTTTGTGGAAAACTGCAATCAAAAGATAGTTTGCTAAAGAAAACTGATTGAGATAAGAAGAATGAGAATTAAGCAAAACTAGTTGACTAAAGAGCTCTTAGAATTAGAATGCTACTTAAAGTTTACTAACAAGATAAGATTAGAAATGGATGAATATAATCTAGTAAAACTAAAGCTTAATTTTAAAGAGACACATGACTTAAACACCAAGATTTAAGACAAATATATGCATAAATAAATAATTAATTGAAGTAGCAGCCTAAGAACACACCATTTTATGAACTAAAAACTGCCAAAAATAGTAGTGCAAAAGAGCTTAATCCAATTTTTTAGTAATTTACTTAAAGATTATTTACATACACATCAATTCAAACTTAAACGATATGAAGGATGGAAACTTATTAATTTAACAAAAATTATAGATATGATCATCACTTATATACTTTTTCGATTAGATATTTGACTAAGAAATTAAATTTTTGTATTGAAAAGCCTATTTTCATTTTTTATGATGGTTATTAGCTCACATAATATTATTTTCATTTTAATCTATTATGAGAAGAATGAACACATAAAAGTTTTATTTTATCAAAAAAGATTAAAATAAAGCAACATTTTGGCAAGAGCAGCCTGAGAGGGCTATTTTTCACAATGCCCAAATAATCCACGAGAAATCAACCAAATGGCCATATCATTTTTTTAAAAGATTCTAAAATAGGTTAATTTATTTTATCAAACAATAACATGGCTATAATTGCATAAAATTTATAAAATTATTTAATATACTAATATTATAATCTTACACCAAAACAAAATGTTGTAAATATATATGACAAGAAATACAATGATACACATAAATACAAACAAAAAACTATACATGCATATGTTTGTGTGTGTGTATCATATATCAAGAGTATCATCAATTACACACAAAAATTTATTAGCAAACACTAAATCTAAAATAGCTGAAAAGAAAAAAAATAAAAGGAAATATATCCTATATTAAGAGTATCATATATGTATCATATTTTGCATTAATGATGATTTTTGATTTTTGTTTTTCATTAATTTTTTATTGCTAAATATTGAATTTAACAAAGAATATACTACTAGAATAACATTAAATCTAAAATATCACACCAATATTAAAGATATTTTTTCATATGGAGATTTAAATCCAATAAACAATTTTTATTAAAAAACTTTACTTTGATATATCGATTCTTAGTAATAATCTCATAATCAACATTAGTCATAGTCAAAATTTTGAAAGTCATTATTAAATAATGTGTTTCATCATGTTTGATTTTTTTTTCATTTAGTTGTACAATATTATTTTTGATAATTTTTAATTTTTTGTATGTGTGACAAATAAATTGACAAGTTTTTTGTGTACAGAAGTATATTAGTATACATGTTTCATTGTAAACAATAAATAATGTGCATGTACAAAAAAATAGACTATACTAAATAAGCAACTTCACATGCACCCCACATCTACTACTTTGGATATATATACTAAATGCACATTTTTAAAAAATAAAAGGGTATACTCATTACTAATCAAATTATCTATCATATTACTCATGTTAACATTGTATAATGATGGAATAATTACTTATTATAAATGTATAGTCTCACTTGGGTTCTTAGTCTTTACACCCTCCCCATTTCTCCAACAAGTGTGCTTTGATTCTACAAGCCAATATTAGATAGATATAATAAAGACTTAGTGTAGTCAATTTTTTTAAATAGTACTACTAAACAATAATTAATATCAGGCCAATTAAATTAATTAAAGCATCTACAATCTTAACAGAATAGAATTACTATGCAATTTATTGGGTACCTAATTAAAGACCAAAAAATGATTTATTAAGAAAAAAAAACTAAAAAGAACTTATCATCATCCACCAACAAAAATTATAGCCTTGACACCCTATCAACATGAGCAATGACAACAAAATTTAAGGTTATAATGGTTAAGTTGTACCTTCTTCTTTGAAAAAAATATAAGAGTTTCACACTATAACCATAGAAACCCGATTAGTAAAAAATTTTTTACAGGTTCTTCATACTCATCTTCTCTACATAAAAAAAATTCTAAAATATAAAAACCCATAAATTAAAATATAAGATATAACTTGAATTTAAAAAATTATAGTAGTTTGGCATTGTTCTCCTCTTGTATTATTTTCTTCATCCTCTTTACTATTCTTCTTCGAATTTCAAAGCTAGCACACTTTCCGTTGATTTGAAATCCATTAAACCTTAAAAATAGAATCATTAAAATAAAAAAAGTTCACACTATTATGAACAATATTATGGATGTCCATAAACGCTCCATTAATCTCTAGACTATTAATATTCTTGTGACTATTATTATTCAAAGATTAATGTGTATTAATTAGCATAGATTAATATGTATTCATTAATACATTTAATATTATTCATTTATTAAACCCTATAAATAGGGAGCCTTTGTATGAGTCACAATATACTTGAAGGAATAAGAAATCTCTCCCCTATTTCTCCTATATCTCTCACTCTCTTATCCTTCAATTTAATAATACATTATCAGAATAAAGCTCCATTGGATTTTCAAAAGATATATTGAAGAATATAGAAACTCATCTGTGGGATCCTCAATCGGTGATAATGATATAAGTCTCGCAGATAGTGCATTAACACATACTATACTAAAAATAATTTTTTTTCCTTTTTAATAATGCAAGGATTAGATGTAAATATAATATTGGATAGTGAAAAATTGATTGAGGGCTTTAGAAGAGCTAATATATTATACTCGAGGAACAAAAATTCATATTGACGATGCATTATATTTTACAAAGTCTCAAAGAAATTTATTGAGTTTTAAAGATATTCGACGAAATGGATATCATATTCATACTATGAATAAAGATAACATTGAGTATTTATATATTACTAATTTTGTCTCAGGTAAAAGAAATATATTGAAATAATTACCCATTTTTTCTGTTTGTGCTACACAAGCATAAGCACAAATGAGACACATGCCATAGTAACCAAAACTTTACTGATGAAAATAATTTTATTGTTTGGCATGACTGATTGAACATCCTATGTCTATAAGGATATAAAGAATCAATAAAATTCAAGTGGGTATTCGAAAAATCAAAAAATTTTATCCAATGAGTTTTCAAGTGCTGCTTATTCTCAAGGGAAGTTAATTATAAGGCCTTCACCAACAAAAATAAAGACATAACCCCTTGCATTTTTGCAACGTATACAAGGTGATATATGTGGGCCTATTCATCCACCATGTGAACTATTTTGATATTTTATGATTCTGATTGATATCAATGAGATGGTCACATGTCTGTTTGTTATCAACACATAATAGAGCATTTGCTAGATTTTTTGCTCAAATAATTTGGTTTGGGCTCATTTTCTAGATTATTTGATTAAGTCAATTCATCTTGATAATTTGGAGAATTTACTTTCCAAGCTTTTAATATTATTATATGTCTTGGAATAACTGTTGAACATCCTTTAGCATATGTTCATACACAAAATGGTATTGCAGAATCATTTATTAAATGCCTTCAATTGATTATAAGGCCATTACTAATAAGGATGAAGCTCCCAACTTCTGTTGGGGCCATGCTATTTTGTATGCAGTAGTACTGATTCGTATTAGACCAATAAATTATCACGAGTTCTCTCCTTTACAATTAGTTTTTGTCGAGAACCAAATATTTTCCATCTAAGGATCTTTGGGTGTGTGGTATATGTTTGATTACTCCACCACAACGCACTAAGATAAGTCCCCAAAGAAGAGTGGGAATACATATTGGATATGAATCTCCATCGATAATCAAATATTTAGAGCCAACAACTTGAAATTTATTTATGGCTCATTTTTTTTGTTTGTCATTTTGATGAATCAGATTTTCCAACTTTAAGGAAAGAAAATAAACAGTTAGAAAAGGCTATTAGTTAGAATCAATTATTGTTGTCTCATCTTGACCCTCGCACAAAGGAATGTGAACTAGAAGTTCAAAATATTATTCATTTGCAAATTTTAGCAAATTAATTGCCAGATGTATTTACTAATCCTAAGAGAGTATCTATATCTTACATGCCAACTACTAATGCTCCAATTAGAATTGAAGTCCCGGTAGACAATCTATTGCTAATGAACCTAAAGCATCAGTGAAATGTGGTCAACCAGTTGGTTCCTAAATAAAAATCCTCGGAAAAGAAAAGGATCAAAGAATCAATTGAGGAATTGATAGCTCTAGAAGAGTCCCCAGTTGTAATTCTAGAAAAAATTCAGGTACCTGAAACTTGTGACAATCAAGAGATCTCGATAAACTATGTCACAACTGGCCAAAGGTGGAATCAGAATATAATTGCTATTGATGAAATATTTGCTTATAATATGACACTCAACATTTTAATGACAATAAGAACCTTGAGCCAAATTCCATCAAGGAATATAGACATAGAGATGATTGACCAAAATGGAAGATGTAATTGAAGTAGAATTGAATTCTCTTTCAAAACACCAAAATTTTGATTCTATTATACATACACATGAGGTGTCAAACATGTAGGATACAAATGAGTATTTGTATCAAAATGAGACGGAAAAATAAAATTGTCAAATATAAGGCACGATTAGTTGGACAAAAATTCTTTCAAAGATCTGGCATTGATTATGAAGAGAAGTATTCCCCTATAGTGGATGTAGTTATGGCTTATTTATATGGACCACTTAACAGTGACATTTACATGAAAATTCTAGAGGATTAAAATTGCTTTCAACACATAATTCAAGAGCTCGAGAACTTTACTAGATAAACTTATGCAATCTCTATATGGTTGAAGTAATCTAGATGCATGTGATATAATTATCTTAGTGAATATTTATTATGAAAAGGGTATAAGAATAATCCACTTTGCCCATGTGTATTTATTAAAAGATCTGGATTTGAGCTTGTTATAATTGTAGTTTATGTTGATGACTTGAATATTATTGGAACTACGAATGAGCTTTCGGAAGCAATAGACAACTTAAAGAAATTTGAGATGAAAAATCTCAAAAAAACAAAAATTTGCCATGGTTTGCAGATTGAACACTTAGAGAAAAGAATTTTTGTTCATCAATCAGCTTATATATTAAAGTTGTTAAAACAATTCTTTAATGATAATACCCATCCATTGAGCACTCCAATGGTTGTAAGGTCATTAGATGTGAAAAAGATCCTTTCCGACCTTGGATGGATGATGAAGAGCTTCTTGGTCCTAAAGTACCATATTTTAGTGTTAATGGAGCACTAATATCTTGCAAGTCACACACGACCTGATATATCATTTTCTATAAATTTGTTAGCAAGATATAGTTCTTGTCCAACAAGAAGATATTGGAATGAGTTAAACATATAGTGATGTATCTCGAGGTATGATGGATATGGCCTATATTATCTCAATGTACCCAAAGCTAATTTGGTTATGTAGATGTGGGATATATGTCTGGTCCTCATAATGATCGATCAAAAATAGGCTATTTGTTCACATGTGGTGATATAGCCATTTCATGACATTCTATGAAATAATTAATTACCCACCAGATCTAATCATGTAGAGATCTTAGCAATTCATGAAGCAAGTAGGGAATATTTTTGGTTAAGACCTTAATACATCATATTCGAGGGTTATGTAGTTTGTCTTTTAGCAAGGAGGTCCCTATGACCTTGTATGAAGATAATGTTGCATGCATTGTTCAATTAAAAATTGGGTACATTAAAGGGGATAGAACAAAACATATAACACCAAATTTTTTTTTCACTCATGATCTACAAAAGAAATGTGATATTGATGTTCAATCAATTTGTTCAACTAATAATCTAGTAGATTTATTCACCAAGGCTCTACCTACTATAACTTTTGAAAGGCTAGTTCATAGTACTATAAAGCATAGACTCAGAGATTTAAAGTGATGTTGCAAAGAGGAGGAGTAAATTTTTTATACTGTACTCTTTTTTCTTTTACCATGGTTTTGTCCCACTAGGATTTTCTGTGATGGTTTTTAATGAGGCAGTATCATGGACATCCAAGGGGGAGTATTATGAACAATATTATGCATGTCCATAAACTCTCCATCAATTTCTTGACTATTGATATTCTTGTGACTCGTATTATTCATACATTAATCTGTATTAATTGGCATGGATTAATATGTATTCATTGGTACTTTTAATATGTATTCATGCATTAAACCCTATAAATAGGAAGCCTTTATATGAATCTTGAAGTAATAAGAAATCTCTCCTTGCTTCTCTTATATCCTCCTCGCTCTCTTGTCCTTCTATTTCACAATTTCAGAGCTAGCACACTTTCTGTTGATTTGAAATTCATTAAACCTTAAAAAAATAATTATTAAAAAAAAGTTCACTTACCAATTTATCATTAATACATTTGACCTCAACAAAAAAGTACCATTTAGCTCACTGCTGATTTTAAATTTGCAAAACCCATTATTAATTTCTCATTAAATTATAATGAAAATAAATAAAAAACACAGAGAGAGAGAGAGAGAGAACATTCTTTGTTTAATATGGTTATTCAAAATGATGGTGCGAAGGTAGTGTGCTCTAAGACTCGAAGTTTTTTAGAAGTGAACTAACCTAATTATGTAGAGATGACTAGATGGGGGAGAGACGGGTCAAAGATGGAAAATATTAGAAAATGAAATTATTTTATATTTAACCATTAATTATATTATTAATGATAGATAAATTTATGCTTAATAATTTATAAAATATTTATTGTTATTTTTTAATACTATTTATAAATTAATCAAATAAATTTCTAAATGAAAAAATTAATTTATTGTTATAACATTGGAGAAAATACATAATATTACTAATAACCATGAAAAACTATTAATTAGTAATTAAATTTTCATATTAATTCATTTATTAAAATACATATTATTTTATATAACCATTGATAAATTGTATAAATGTATAACTATACAAAATTTATAACATCTCAATTAAATAAAAAAATAACCAAGTAAATAATGAATAAGTAACATATCAATAATATTCAAACAACTAATAAAATATTGACCATAAAAATTAAAAAAATATATAATTTTAACATTATCCAAAAAAATAAAATTAAAAATTAATTACTTAAAAATATAATTATAATAATAAGACTACAAATAAATCCAAAAATTAAAAAAAAAAAGATAAAAGCATCCAAATTTAACTTGTATATTACTATAATAAATGATTTTAGATAAATTTTTACTAGCTATTTTAATATTTAAAAAAACAAGTAGAAATATTAAGCAAAGAAAATTTTCTATACTATGATTATTAACTTCTGAAATAATAATTATACATCTAAGTAAAAAGATAAGTTACGATAACTATAGTACATAATAAAAGAGAAGTATCAACAACAATTTTTAAAAATGATTTGTTTACTTCTTTAAAGTAAGCATCATGATAGAGGAGCTCTATGAAGACTCCCAAATGACAATGATAATTGTCTTGTCTCCCAATACCTAATAATACTCTGCCTCATTTATAGATAAAACTACTAATATCCCTCTATGATGTATCATTTCTTAATATGATATATAAATTATAGAGATAATCTTTTGTGTATGCATACAAGCATCATATTGCACATCAGTATTCTTTCAATTGCACATTTATATTAAAGTATAACTTTTATTATAATGGCTAATGATTATATAAATGTATAAGTGTTTAGATATAAGGTTGTGTTTAAAATATTTTTATAAATGTTACACACACACACACACACACACATATATATATGTAAACACTTTTATAAATTTTATATAGTATATATATCACATTTATATAAAAATTATACATATTATATTTATATATAAAAATTTATATGCTATATAAATGATTATAAATATGTATAAATATTTTATATGTTATATAAATGTTATATAAACAATTATTTAAATGAATAGTGTTATGTAAATATTGTATAAATATTTATAAACATTTATACATATGTATAAATATTTATATATAACATTATAAAATTTATTAAATATATCAATGTATATATATAATGTTATATGTTTATATATTTAAAGTATAACCATATATATATTTATTGTCTACAATTATATAAATGTATAAATGTTTTATATAATGTTATGTGTTTATAAGATTTATATAAATATTATATTGCTACAAATCGAGCATACTATTTTCCAAAACAATATACCTCACATGCTATAGTGTTTTTGAAAATAGATTTTTTGTTTTTATTTTTTTTTCAAATCATGAAATATACAGAAATTATAAAAGTATTTTTTGAGTTTACCAGAAAGTAAAAATCTTCTATATTGTATTTTTAATATGATTAGGTATTTTTTTTAATATTATTCTAATGCACCATTAAATAAAGTTCCCTACGTCTAATAACATCTAACAAAATAACAAATTTTTTGAAACAATATTAAACTAGCAAAAAAAAAAGAATTTAGTAATCAGCATCACAATGAGTAGCTCATATTTTATATTTTAATTGAGGATGATTTTTTTAATGAAAAAAATTAATTTTTCTTTATTTTTATCAAAATTAAGGAGGTTTGATAAAAAACATGAACTATATTAAATTTACTGAATTTAATTTTATCATGTTATACAATAAACACACACATAACATAAATTTTATTTTCCTTTAATATAGTAAAATTTTCAAATAGAAAATTAAATGAATTGTATAGCATGAGAAACAAGCTTTAGTATAGCATCATTATGCATATCACTATTCTTTTAGTTGCACATATATTATTTGAATGTGTGAAAAAATAACAAAACTCAAAATTCTTTCACTAATTATGAATATTCTTGATTATATGAGTATTCTAATTTGAGTTGGATATAAGTTTTAAGCAAAAGATTAATAATTTTTGTAATTTTTAAAATAAAATCTTTAAATATTATCTCTTGATAAAATAAAAATTTATTATATTTTAACAAAAAAAATGTCAACTTGACAATTCAAGTAGCACATCCTGACTCATTATTCACTTGCAAACTAGGCAACAATTATCTAGGTTGAGTATTTTCGGCCTACTAAATCAATGTGAGCAACCAAACTCTCTTAGATATTAGTTTTGCCGAACTTAATTGCTAATTAAACTAATAAATATTTTGGCATAACCCAAAATATCATCTCTAGCACAAACATAATAAAAAGTCAAAACTTTGATCACTTGTAAACTCTTTTGAATCATAAACTATAAAATATATGATTTGCTTTGAATTAATTGTTCATGAATAAATAAAATATATTGTGTTAAACAATAATTTAAACAATAAGATTTTAGAGAATACTAACATTTCATCCTATGCATTATTTGTGATCAGCTAGCATTCATAAAAATTTTATATATCCTAATATCAATTCTTTCTCAAGTAAGCTTGGTATTTCTGTCGTATGTATGCCAACTTGAATGAAAGTTGAGATTATCGTTAAATTGTTTTTCATGGTTTATGGTGTTGTACATAAAGTTTCACCAACCTATTTCTAATTTTTAAATATTATAACCTAATTTATGCATATTTTTTCAGAATATTTACATTCAAACATGCTGCAGAATTAACAATGCTTGTATGATTTACCAATGCCAAAAAAGTTGCTGCTGTTAGCTCAGCACCAACACCCTTAACTTCTTGTATTACAAAAGTAATATCATTAAATCAAACTTCAGTTTAAAAATGAAAAAAGACAAAAAGTTGACACTTAATCATACTAACCTTGGTCAAAAGAAAAGTTGCCCATGGGCAAATGCAGAAAAAATTAGGTCTAGTGAATAAACTAACAGTCTCGACAGATATAGGAAAATTGAACAAATTCAGTATCATGGTATTAAGTAATCAACATGTAATTATAACATAAGAAAAATAAAATTAATAAAAGATGCTCTAGAGAGATTACTAGCAGATATCTAATTGATATACAATAAGAAATTTGTTGAGAGTAGATTCCAAGGACTCACTTTCATTTTTTCTCGCTGTTAAAGTCAATCGTAGGTACATAGTTCCTCCTATCACCTGCTAAAGTGGATACCTAATATTAATAAATGGTAAAAATAGTGAGCTTAAACTTTTCAAAAAAATACATGGAAAAAAAATTATCTTGTGTGAGATTGATCAAAATTATCAAGTTAGATCATCAAACCAATTTCAAAAATCATATATTCCATTCTTCGTCAAAAACTGAAAGCATGAACCAAATAATGCAACAAATGCTAACACAACATGAGGTCTTCAAATTGAAAGAACACTAATTAGGTTATGATTCATGATACTTCATGTTTCAGAAAATACAGAAAATATTGCCTCCTTGATGCTATTTTGGTTGTCCACCAATTAGGTTATCGTTCATATTTAACTTGTTTAAATTTTAAAATATTATTATTTATTTATTTATTTGTTATTTTAAGATTACATATTTTTTTAAAATTTAATATTATTTTTTATTTTCTTTTTAATTTACTATAATAATTTACTCAATGTTTTAATTCTTATAAATTTTTGTAGAGGCAAAAGTAAAACTTCAATTAAAATCAACATAGGGTCAGTTTGGTAGTGATTTTCAAAAGTGTTAATAGGGCTAAAAATAATTTTAATTGCATTGAGAACAAAAAAATCATTAGTAAATTTTTAAAAACTTTTTTTAAATAGTAAAAAACACCGAAGTATTCTTTTAATAAACACTAGGAGATATTTTTAGTATAACTCGTTAAAGTTTTTGGATGTATTTAAAATATCAATTTATTTATCCTTAAATATCAATTTATTTTATAAAATTTAATGAAAAATATAATTTTTTTATAATTCAAATTTTCTAAACTTTTAGTAATAAATTTAAAAAATTTCTATAATCATTAAATTTTTTTTAAAGTTTTATTAATATAAATATTTACTTGTTTATTTGTTAATTTAGATTTTTTTGTAAATATTTGTTTTAGAAGCCTATAAATAATAATTTTAGGTTTTTATTAACACAAATGTTTATGTATGTTCATTTATTATTTCATAATTTTAAAAAATGTTTATAATTATAGAATTAATTATTTAATTATTTATTAATAAAATATTTAAACATCTTTATAAATTAATTCAAAAATATTTTGTATATTTTTTAAAATTTTATTATCATAAAAATAGTTATTTTAGTCTTTATTAATAACATTTTTATTCATATTTATATATATTTGAAATTATTTATTTATAATATCTTATTTTTATAATTATATGAGGAGAAGATGTCTTTCAAGGATCCCTCATCCGTAGACCATGACAAAACTTTAATACACAATTTCATCATATATTAAAACAAATAATATAAAAAACAAAAAAAATAATTCTGTAGAGATTAATGATAGAAATAATTTCGAGCTAAATAACTAGGTAAAATCCTAGCTAAATATATTTTTTGTGAAAATAATAATATAAGGACTAATCGCTTGTTATTAATATAAATTATAAAAATATTAATCCAGATAATGATTTAGTGAGAGATTTTTTATTGAGCTAATTAGTTAGGTAAAATCTATCTTTAAAGTCATTGCTAAATTTGCCGCCAATCATTGTGCAAAAATTTATGAAAATATTAGTTGGGGACATTTTTCCATCGAAAATTTTGTTCTCTAAGCAATGACAAATTTGTTATTCAATATAAAATCAATATCTCTTGCTATTCCCTAGATAATCCCTCAAAATTAGCTAGAGATTATTTTTCGAGCTAAATTTTTGTAGCTAAAATGATAATTTCTTATAGTGTAGAAAAATTGAATGATAGATATATAGATATATAAATATATAGATAAAAAGATAAATAGATAGACAGATAGACAAATATATAGATAAACAAATTGATAGACAAATAAATAAATAGATAGATAATAGACAGAGAAACACATATATAGCTAGAAAGATAGATAGATAAAAATAGGCATATAGACACATAAACAGATAGTCAGATTTATACATATATAGATAAAAAGAAAGACAGATAGACAAATAGATTGATAGAAAAATAAATAGATAGTGAGATAGATAGATAGATAGATAGACAGATAGACAAATAGTTAGATAGCTAGATAGACAAATAGATAGACAGATAGAAAGAAAAATAGATAGACAGGTCCATAGATAGAAAAATAGAGAAATAATTAGATAGATAGAAAGATAGCTAGAATGATAGATAGATTTATAGATTGATTAATAGATAGTTTCTTAGATTGATTGATTAATTGATTGATAGATAAATAGATAGATAGATAGTCAAATTTATAAATAGACAAATTGATAAATAGACATATAGACTAATAGACAAATAGACTGATAGATAGATAGATAGATTAATTGATTGGTAGATAGATAGATAGATAAAAAAGGATAGATAAGTAGATTGATAGATTGATAGATGATAAAAGAAATACATATAGATAGATATACATATATATAGATAGACAAATTGACAAATATATAGATAGAAACATAGTCTGATAGACAAATAGACAAATAGATAGATATACTAATAGATAGATAGATAGACAAATTGATAGATAGATAGATTAATTCAAAGATATAAAGAGAAATTGATAGCTATATAGATAAATATATAGATAGTTAAATAGAAAGAGAAACATATAGATACATAGATAGATAGAAAGATAGATAGATTGGTAGATAGACAGATAGATAGATAAAAGATAGATTGAAAAATATATGAATAAAATGATAGATAAATATACATATAGATAGATAGGCCATTAGATAGAGAGAGAGAGAGAGATAGATAGAAAGATAAATAGACAAACACATAGATAGATAGATAGATCTATAGAAAGAAAGAAACATAGAAAGATAGATAGACAGATAGAGAGAAAGAAAGATGGATAGATCATATAGATATATAGACAAATAGATAAATAGATAGATAGATAAAGAGAGAGAGATAAAAAGATAGAAAGATAGATAGAGAGAAAGATAAATAGATAGATAGATAGATACAAAGAAAGTAAGATAGATAGATAGATAATTCGGTACATAAATAATTAAAAAGATTGATATTTATAAAGATAGATAATAAACAAATACATAGATAGACATCTAGATAGATAGAAATTAAGATAGATAGATATATAAAAAGATAATTAGATAAATAGATAGAAAGAAAAATAGATAAACATAAAGATAGATAGATAGATAGATAGACAGATAGATAGACAAACAGATAGATATATATTATGTTAGATAGATAGAAAAATTGATAGACTTATAGATAAATAGATAGTTAGATATATAGATAGATAGATAGATAGATACAAAAATAGATAGATATAAAGAAAGATAGATATATAGATAGATAATTAGATAGATAGGTAGATAGACAGATAGATAATAAATACATAAATAGATATAAAGATAGATAGATAATGGATCGATAGTTGATTGATTGACAGAGAGATAACAAGAAAGAAAGAAAGATAGATAGATAGATAGATAGATAATAGATAGATAAATAGATAGTATACAGAGAGATAGACAAACATATATTATATATATATATAGGCATGTAGATAAATAAATGAAAGATAGATAGATTGATAGATATATAGATTGATTGATAAATATATAGATAGATAGATAGATAGTTATATAGATAATTTCTTGATAGATAGATAAATAGATAGATAGAGAGAATGAAAGGCAGATTGATAGATAGACATATTGATAGATAAATAGATAACATATAGAAATGTAGACATACAGATAGATATATAGATAGATAATATAGATGATAGATAGGCACATAGATAGATAGTTAGAAAGATAGAAAGATTGATAGATTGACAGATATAAAGAAATAGATAGATAGGTAGGTAGTAGAGAGATAGATAAATAGACAGACATATATATAAATATATAGATAGAATGATAGACAAATAAATAGATTTACATATAAATATATAGACAGATAGACAAATAGAATGAAATATAGATAGATAGATATATAGATAAATAGATAGACATATAGATAGATATCCAAATTGATAGATAGATAAATAGTCTGATTGATTAGTAGACTTATAGATAGATAGATATATATATATATATAGATAACATGTATACAGATAGATAGATATGATGATAGAAAAAAATAGATAGATAGGTTGATTGATTGACAGATAGATTGATTGATAATAGACATATTGACAAATAGACAAATAGACAGATACAAAGATAGAGAGCTAAACAGATTGGTTGATTGATAAATAGATGGATATATAGATAAATAAATAGATAAATAATTAGATAGACAGATAGATAGATAGAATGTTACATATACTGAAAAATAGATAGATAGATAGACAGATAAATAGATAGATAGATATATAGATAGACAGACAGACAGATATATATATATAGAAAGATAGATAGATATATAGATTAATAGATTGACTGATATAGACACATTGACATAAAGATAGACATATAGACAAATAGACATATAGATTGATAGGCATATAGATAGTTAGATAAATATACAGATAGACAAGTAGACAGGTAGAAAAGTAGACATGTAGATAGTAAAACATTTTGATAGGTAAATAGGTAGGCAGGTATCAGGTAGAAATGTAGACATGTATATAGTTAGATATATAGACAAATATAGAAATAGATAGATAGATAGATAGAGTGATAAACAAATAGATAGATAGTTATACAGATATACATATATACATATAGATAAATAGACATATTGATGCAAAGCTAGAAATATAAAAAGATAGAAAGGTAGAAAGATAGATAGAAATATAGATAGAAAGACAGAAACATAAATAGATAGATAATAGATAAATAGATATATAGATACAAAGATAGATAGCTATACATATTAACAAATAATCATATAGTCAAATAGATAGATAGATAGACAGACAAATAGATAGATAGAAAGATTGATTGACAGATAGATAGATAGCCTGATAGTCTGATAGACAAAAATATAGATAGATAGATAGACTTATAAAGAGATAGTTAGATAGATAGATAGATCGACAGATAGAGAAATAGATAGAAAAATAGAAAGGCAAACAAAGATTGATAAATACATAGATTGAAAATATAAAGTTAGATATATAGAAAAATAGACAAATACACAAATAGATATATAGATAGATATAAAGATAGACAGTCAATAGTTAGACAGATCAATAGATAAACTGATACACACATAGATAGATTGATACAAAGATAATTAGATAAATAAACAGACAGATAGATCAGATAGATAGATAGATAGACAAATAAACAGATAGACATATATATAAATATAAAGATAGATAAATATATAGATAGACATATAGACTGATAAATATATAGACAGATAGACATATATATAGATAGATAGATATATATATAGATAGAAAGATAGACATATAGATAGATAGATATACAAATAGATATATTGATATTTAAACAAATAGACCATATAGACAGACATATAGAAAGAGATAAATATATAGATAGATAGACAGGTAGATATATGTACAGATAGACAAATAGACAAATAGACATAATTATAGATATACAGATAGACAGATAGATAGACATATAGACATACAGACAGATAGATAAATAGATAGATAGATAGACACATAGACAAACAAACAGACAGATAGACAAATACACAAATAGATAGATAGATTGATAAATAAAAAGCAATAAAGAAAGAAAGATAGATAGATAATTAGGTAGAAAGACAGATACAAAGATACAAAGATAGGAAGAATTAAATAAAGAAACATAGAAAGAAAAAAAACAAAATAAATAAAAAGATAGATAAATAGATAGATAGATACATAGATTGATTGATTAATTTATAGATAGTTAGATAGTTAGATAGATAGATACATAAATAGATAAATAAAAAGATATATAGATATTTAGATAGGTTGATAGATCATTATATAGATAGATAAACAGATAGATATATAGATAAATAGATAGATAGATAGATAGATATATAGACAGAAAGATAAATAAATAATACACTACAAAAAATGTCTATTAAGCTAGTAAAATTTAGCTAGGGATAAATTCCCTAGCTAATTAGCAAGGGATAAACTAAGAAATAACCAGGGATATTTGATTTACTTTAAATTAAAATTTTGCGATGGATTAGTGATGAATTAGCATCGAAAATCTTTGAATGGAAATTTTTAGTCACAAAAATATTTGTAGATATTCACGCAAAGAAAAACGGGAACATTATCGACGTATTTAGCTACAGAAGTTCCTTTGTTAATTAAAATGAGACAAAATCTATCGCTATATAATTATTTAAATTTATATTTTTTAGATTTTATATATAATTGAAAGCTAATTCCTTAAATGTTTATTTTCTCAAAATATATGCATTAAGCTAGGGATTTTTTCTAGCTATTTAGGCTAGTGATAATTTCCATCACTAATATTTAATGATATTTTTTAAGCATTATTTATTTTAATATTTTATATAATTTTTATATTAAAGGTATGTCATGGTCTATAGATGAGCGATCCATAAAAGACACAATCTCCTCATATAATAATAAAAATATGAAATTATAAATATAAAGTTAATAAATATACAAATACAAATAAAAATTTACATTAAATATGACTAAAATAACTATTTTTTTATTCTAAATTTATTAAAAAGTTATACTTAATTTTTTCTGAAATATTTATTCATGATATTTAAATATTTATATTAAAAATATTATATAATTTATTAATTTATAATATTTTTTAAAATATCTTAATTAATAAATAAACATAAATACAAATTACTACGAATAAAAAACTAAAATAAACAAATGTTTTATTAAATTAAAAATTTATAAAAATATATGAATAAATGAATAAACAAGTAAATATTTATTAAAATAAAAGTAAAAAAATAATATTTTTATTATTATATGAATTTTTTAAAACTATAATTACTATAGATTTGAAATTTAGATTATAAAAAAATTTTCAATTTTTCAATAATATTAAAAGAAAATAATTTGATATTTTTATATTAATACATAGATATTTTTTAATTAAATCAAAAAAATTTGATGATATAAAAATAATATTTCACTGTGGTTATTAAATGAACACTTCAAATATTAAATATTATAATGACTAAAAGATTCAATTTATGCTTTATAATTATTTCATGCCTTAATAAAATCATATAGTAAATTTTATGCAGATATATATATATGCACTTATGTATATATGAATACTTTATTATTATATAATATAATTATTTATTTATGAAATAATATTATTTATGGTTAAATAAAAATCTATTCATTTATTTTATTTAATTATTTATTTTTTATAATTCTTTGTTTACTCTTATATTTTTGTATTATATATTTACATCTAGTTTTAGTATTTATATATGGTTTCTTTGAAAAACAAAATGCTAAGGCATACAGTACTTAACATTTTTTCTATCTTTCAATGACGAAGATATGATAAACAAAATGGGACTATGGGAGCAACCTACAAAATCTACCTCTTCTTGTTGCCAGGTAATATTATCATTTTTCTTCTCATTTGGAATACTATATACATATCTCTGTCTCTCTCAATTTGATTACCACTGGCTGATTTTTGTTTTTACAGAATATTCCGAGTATTTTCCTTCGTTGTTCTTCTATTTTCATATTACTTATTAGATTTTGATGCTACACCATTAATGAAACAATAAATGGTCAGTGTAAACTTTGTTCTTTTATTGTTTAAATTTTAGGTTTTTATTGATTTCAAATACTAATGTTTGCATATTGTTTTCTCCTTCTATAACTTATGAAAATAAATAATGCTTGATGCTTTCTGCTTCTGCAACTTTCATAAAATATATACTTAATGCTTATGGGTTCTATTTTTTGTTGTCTCTAAATTATTATAAACAAATAACATTATATATAAAACTTTTATGCATTTATTAATTGTATGACATTATATATAAATGTCTATACTTTATTATATATTAATGTATTACATTATATATAAACACTAATATGTTTATATAAACATATAATGTTATATATAAATATTATACATATGTATTAATGTTTATAAATATTTATATAACATTTACATAAACCTATCCATTTATTTAATTTTTTATTTATCAATATTATAACATATAAATTGTTTATACATTTTTGTAAACATTTAAATGACATTTTAATTTTTATTTAAATATATAATATTTATAATGTTTATATAATGTGATATATATACACTATATAAAATTTATAAAAGTGTTACATATATATAATTATATATAATAACATTTAAAAAAATATAGTAAACACAATATTATATCCAAACACTTTTATAATTATATAATCATATGCCTAGATAAAAAGTATTATAACTATATTTATAATTATGTAAAACTATTTTTATAACCATATTTATAACTATACATAACTATTTTTTTAACTATATAATAATTTATAAATATATGCATAATTCTATACACCAATATTTCTAACAAATATACAATATGTTAATAATAATATAGCTATATATAATTGTATTTTATTAAATGTATTACTATAAAACATTATATATAATTATATCTTAATTACATACATATTTATAACTATATGGTATAACTATATATATTATATTTGTATAACTATGTAACACTCTATATAATTAAATATAATTATATTTGTATCTATATATACATATATGTATTCATTTAATAAAATCTTAATTTTGTTTATAGCATTGTATATATTTATGTAAACACTACTTATAAACTACTTGTAAGAATATATCTATATATAACTATATGTTTAACTATATATAACTCTATTTTTAACTATATATAATATAGGTATAAGAACATATAACTATAAATAATTGTATTTGACTAAATGTATAACTAAAATAACATTATGCAAAAAATACTTAAATATATATACCTATATTTATAATTATAGTATAACTATATGTATAGCCACATATAAGTATATTTATAATTACTGTATAACAACATACATCATTATGTTTAAACTATGTGTATAACTATTTATATATTTTGCTGTAACTATATAAAACTCTAAATAATTATAATATAACTATATGAGGCATTATTTTTTTTCCTGAAATTTTTTTGTAGCTTGTGGAGATGGAACTTACAACCTCCAAGGAGGCTCACATCTATCTCAAGAATAGTTTATTGAGCCATTGGTTTTTGATGTGTAAATATATATACATATTCATTTAATTGATGTTTATTTAATATATATATACTATAGTTTTTATATATAAAAATAAAATATATATTGTTTTTTGTGGGTATATATATATATATTATTGAACACATGTGGAATAATGTTTAAAAAATATTGATTAATATCCAAGCTCAGTAAATTCATTAAAAAAACTGAGACATGAATATAACAAACATATCAAGTATCATTAACTTAATTGAATTTTAATTTAAACTATTTATTCATATTAAAAAATTTGTTACATATAAAAAAATTGTAATAAATCAAATTAAATATAATTCATCAATATATATATGGGATACATTTGTGTATCATCAGAATGCATCCAAAATACTTTGTTTTTGTTATTCTAATTGAATTTTGATTATTATCAAACATTATTACTAATAAATGAGAATTGTTAAATATTATATATGCTTATTAAATAATTATGTAAAGCATTGAAATACAACAATAATATAATTTTTTATAGTCCTCAATTAAAATCAAATAATATTTAACATTTTTTATTTTGAGTGTCAACAGATCATTATAACTGCTAAGGATTTGTTTTGATTTTGTTGTTTGTTATTTTGAAATTCTTCTTCTACCTTAACTATTATCATATATTGCATTTCCATTGAAATTAAATAGTAGATATTTGTAAGTGAATGTTATCGTGTAAAGTGAAGTTATTACCACAAGTAAATATATGAGCGAAGATCCTCCTCATGCACACAATTTTAATCTGAAGTTCATAGTAATCATTACAAGTACTAAAATCACTAATCACAAGTATATAAGTAATGGTTATATCAATAATTTTTTGCTAAATTAATAATTTCCCATCCTTCATATTTATTAGCTATTAATTGAGGCGTATGTAAGTTTTAATTTACAAACTATCCTTTGATTGCAGTTTTCCACACATAATATTAATATTAATGATATGTAATTTTTTGTCTAATTAGTTTAAATTTGTAAGGCTAGGAATGTGTAATTGTAGCTTGCTTCATATCTCTGTTTTCTAGTGAAACACTTTTGTATGATATGTTTTCAATTCCAAATATGTTTTTGTACATGTCTTAATTCTTCATTAATTCATTAGCCAAGAGTTTCTTGAAATTAGATATCAATTCCATTACTTTATTCTTTTTTTATATTCAAGATGGAGTAGAATCACAGTAAAATTATGCTATTTGATCATCATTGAGGTGTGAGAAGCTTACTCCTTCAAATTTTCAATTTATTTATTTTTTGCTTTCCTTTCTTGTCTATTCACATATTTGTCTCCCATCATCTAGTAATAACTTGATATCTATTAATCTTTGCCATTCTAAAAAAATGCAGTATCTATTAATGTAGATTCTGCAAATGCATAGCCTCGATATTCACCAATATTTAATCTTTAAATAATCATCTATAAGTAATTTTATTTAATAAGTAGTATATTTTGAAGTAATTATATGTTTCATTCAAAATAATGATTGAGCATTATTCTTGTAAATAAAACATGGAAAAATGAGTTCAGATCGTCAGTGGATGAACAAAAGGGTTATGACTGGAATTTTGAATCATGAATTTTTGAGTGAGCTTGAAACTTTCATGAACTTTGTGTGTAGTCAATTGAAATGGATTGATGGAGAAAAAATTAAGTGTCCATGTAATAACCGCAAGTGTTTAGAATATTTTTTTTATGATGTAAACACTATAAGATACCATTTCACTTAATATGGATTAGTACCAAATATTTTGTTTGGATTTATCATGGGGAAAGTACAATGGCTCTTAACATTGACCAAAATAAGGATATTGAATCATTTTCATGTTGTGAAGAAACATCAAACACATACCTTAGAATGGTCATGAAAACTGCTGGTGGCTTGCTTCAATATAGATTACATGGATGAACCACCAAATCCTAAAGCTCAAAAATTTATGAAATGCTTAAAGTTGTAGATAATCAGTTGGGGCCTCATTGTAAACACATTCACAATTGTCACCTGTGGCTCGACTATGACCATGAAGTTAGAAAATCATATGTTTTAGAAATTATTTGATCAGGTAACAGAACTGATGAAAGAGATTATTCGGAATAATAATTTTGTCACGAACGACTTTTACAAAACTAAGAAGTTACTATGAGGTATGGGTCTATCAGTGAAAAAATTGTTGTTCCATGGATGTATGTTATATTGAGGTGGTGATAGTGATTTAATTAGTAGTAAGTTTTGTGATTATTTTCAGTTTAAGGAAGTCACCTTGTATTGAAGATATGGGACAAAAGATGAAAGTTTCATTAAAGAAGATGTTATACTTTCCTATACTTCCTTGATTACAGAGACTATATGCATCAAATACTACAGCAAATGATATGATGTGCATTTTGAGCTTGAGGGTGAAGAAGGTATGATTCTTCATCCATTAGATTCAATTGCTTATGATATTGGGTCTCGGCATTGATGGATTTCAATCATTGGCCAATCTAGACAATACTATTCAACATGGCTAGTGATAGTGACACCTTATAATTTTCCTTCGTGGTTGTGTATGAAGGAGTAATATATGTTTTTGTCAATATTTGTTCCATGGCCAAAAAATCTGAAAGACATGCTGGATGTTTTATCTTACAGACCCATATAGTAGTGTTAAATAATTTGTGGGATGTTGGTGTGAATACATATGACATCTCAAAGAAGCAAAATTTTATTATGCGGGCGGTCCCTTATGTGGATGGTAAGTGACTTTTTTAATATTCAATGTTGTCTGTTGGTGTACTGTAGGATGATATGAATGTTCATATTGCATGAAAAATTCAGATGTATTTACCCTCAAATTAAGTGGTAAATAGTTATGGTTTGATAATCATCATAAGTTTCCACATACGAATCATTCATTCCATAGAAATAAAATGCATTTCAAAAAAAATAAAATATTGATGATAGTTGCACTAGCGGTTAGTTCAGGAGATAAAATTTTGACAGAGATTCAGAGTTTGGGTCTAAAGAATGTGACTAAAAAGGAAACTATTAGAACTAATAGACCAATATGCAATATATTTGGATGGAGGAAATGCAGTACTTTTTGGGATGTGCCCTATTGGAAGTTCAATTTAATTCATCATAACTTGGATGTAATGAATATTGAAAAAATTTTTTTGACAATGTTTTCAACACTATCCTTAATATCGATGAAAAACAAAATACACTTTAAAATCAAGACAAGAATTGAATGATTAATATCAGCATCTTGAATTGAAACTTAATAAGACAATAGGAAAATTCATTAAAGCTTGTTACACACTTGATAAGAAGGCAAGGTAGATATTGTGTGAATGGGTTAAACATTTTAAATTTTCTGATAGATATGTGTCAAATATTGGTAGATGTGTGGATATAAAGAATCTTAAGTTATTTGGAATGAAAAGTCATGACTATCATGTATTTTTGCATAGATTAATACCAATTGCATTCCGTGAATTACTTCCCCTAAGTGTTTGGATGGTCCTTATAGAAGTTAGTTTTTCTTCAAACAACTAACTGCGACGACAATCAAAATAGATGACATGGTGAGGCTGGAGAATTACATACTAGTTATTCATTGTAAGCTTGAATGGATATACTCACCGAGCTTTTTTGACTCAATAGAGCATTTTCATTCATTTGGCATATGAAGCAAGGATAGCAAGGCCTAGTACAATATTGGTGGATGTATCCTTTGACAGGTAAATACATATAAGTCGTTATGTTTTATTATTTCAACATAAAGTAATATTGTAATTTAATATAATTGAAACCTACCATTTTGGGTGTAGGTATCTTTGTAAATTGAAATTGAATATTAGAAACAAGGAAAAAGTTGAAAGTTCAATTTGCAATGCATATTTAGTAGAAGAAGGATCATCTTTTTGTTATTATTATTTTGATGATCATATTAATACAAAGATTAGAAATGTGCCTCGAAATTATGAAGGTCATGTGTAGGTAGAAGATATTTTATGGACAAGCTATCTATCTTCAAGCCCCCTAGAAGAGCATTTGGAAGAGCAAAGAAAGATGTATGACAAATGAAGAGTACTAAGCAACATGGAGCTATGTTTTACCTAATTGTGAAAAGGTCGCACCATATATCTAGTATATATACCCAAAATGGTTGCAGGTTTAATCAGTGTAATTTTTTCCTTAATTGGAATAATTAAAAATTGATATACATTTTTCTTCATCTATTATATTTGTGCAGTATTTATGTTGAGCAGTTAAAAAAATAGGCAACAATAATTTCCAGCAATGAGGTCAATTATATGCTATAACAGATTTTCTGAATTGGTTCAAAAAGTATGTGAGAATTATTAAGTTTTAATTATTTGAAAATTTTAATTTATTAGTATTTTTTAGTTGTTAACATCATTTGTTTAATTTGAGCAACAGGTAAATGATCATTCAATTGGAAATTCTAATATTTTCATTTAGAATCTAAGTAAAGGCCCATTTAGATATGTGAAACCCTATCCTGGGTATTTTGTCAATGGATATAAATTTTACACAATTGGGTATAGTTCTTCTAAAGCAACAATGAATAATGGTGTATGCATTAATGGCTCAGATTATAGTGCAGATGAGATTGATTATTATGGTCAACTCACGAAAGTTATTGAGTTGGAGTATCCTCGACTTGAAAATAATCAGATTGTATTATTAAAGTGCGAGTGGTTTGATCCTACACAAAATGTGGGTACAAAGATTCATTCAGATTATAAGCTAATGAATGTTAACCATAAACACAGATATAATCGATATGAGCCATTTATTATGGTAGTTCAGGCCACTCAAGTATATTATTATTATATCTAAGTTTATCTCGTGATAAGAGTGACTGGTGGATGATTTGCAAAATCAAAGCTCGATTAATTTTTGAAGTACTAACATCTCAAGATAGAATTACAAACTTAGCTATTGCACTGGTATTCCAAGAAGATGATATAAATAATATTATGCCAATGCATGTAGATGAAAACCTAGAAAATTTATGTGACTCAAATAGTGGCATAATAGAAATTGAAGATGATCAATTTCTATCTGAAGATGAGCTGGAACGTCCATCAGAATTAGATGAAATCAGAAGATCCATTGGATGATGATAGTGATGCTGATAATTTAACATTTATGATTATTTATAATATTATACTATCAAACACTTTTTATATTTTGATGAAATCTTTTGGTGTGTATTATTCTTAGATGCATGGTTGTTCATCATATCTCTATTATTTATTCTATGTTTTTATTTTTGTATAATAGATGGCATATAAACGACGTGGTCATTGCGGAGGTGGACGTGGATGTAGAAATGAATGAAATTCATCTTGTATTTTACATCACATTACAAATTTAGTAGCATTAAATACCAACCATATCCAAACTTCAACATCACAATCACCATCTCCATTTCCATCACCTTCACTCATCATTGACACCTCTACCATCATCCTTTATTAGATATAAGCCCACCATTCATTGTCCTCTCTACACACACTTTTGATCCATTAGCTATTTCTACACCAGCATTTATACCGATAGTTCCCCCATTTACAACACCATCGACATCATCAAATACTGTGCCTTCCTCTACATTCAGTGCTAGGTTAGTAATTGAGATTGTGGTTGGAAGGTATATGAAATATGTAAATATTACTTGAATAAAATATAATGATGTTTCTTTTAGTGGGGTTTTATATATATTATTGATTTGCTTGTTTTTAAAGTTATGTATTTATTTGTATAGTTTTATTCCATATTACAAGTGTTTAGTTATAATTATAAAGCCTTTCAAAAAAATAATCGATTCTAAAGCATTTTTGTGGAAGAATGTTTTGGAATCGACAAGGGATTCTAATTTTAATGACTTTCAAGTAAAAACAATGAAATAAAAGTATTGAAATTATTTATCTAATTAGTTAACTAATATGTTGGTTATTATTCAAGCAATAAATAATAATGTCATTGTTATTAATATCAGTTTTTGGTGATTTTTCTATATGTAGAATTAGTGCACATGAGGCACCCAAATTTGATGGAATGATAAAGCTATTGTGAGAGAGCAAAGCTGCTAAATGGTATTTAGATTTTATCTATAAATTGAAGAATCTAAAAGATAGGTCATATTTATATCTGAGGATGACTAGCTAGAGTCTCTTAAGCATTGGGAGGAGCCAGATGTGAAAAAAAGATAAGAGATTGCTAGCAAAATCGAGGGATTGAGTTAGCCATACTCGGTACAGGAATGTCTCGCCACACAATAGGGTCAATGTCGAGCATTGAGCATGCTCGAGATTTTGTACAATTTTAAAGTTTAAAACATTTATATATTTAGTAGTTTTCATAATAGTCCAAATAAATCAAATTTGTAGATGGTTTTATTAATTTTGTTTAAATTTTTTAACTTTTTTTAATTATAAATACATACTCTAGGCTGGAGAATTGGGTCGAGATCTAATTTTATGAAATTTTCAGGAGGATGCATGTGAAGAAAGCGGATGGTCCGTTGTTGACAACATGTTTCAGATTATTTCTATAAGAATCTATTATATTAATAAAATTTTATAATACTACAGTAAATTTTGAAACTAGTTTGGAATCCAAAATATTAAATTTATTTTATGTATATCTAGTAAATTAATTTTTTTCTATTTTTTCATAGGAACTCATGGAGGAGCGTGTGAGAGGTGCTTCTCAAAAAGTTGAGGCTTTTATGGATCTTCAACCAATTGACTATGATCCTATCTATTTGGAAATCATAAGAGGTCATAATAACCAGCGAGTGTATGGCATCGGCTTAATGGGAGTTACATTTTGTAGTAGTTGTGCTTCTAATTCATTTGTTACAGTAGTGGTGGGTTAGGTAGTCGAACAACAAGTAATGGAAACAGCAGGGAATGTTTTGAAGTTATGGACCAAAATGAAAGACAATGATGGCAGCTTTTTCATTTGAAGGAAGAAATACAAGAAATTAAAGAAGTGAAGGATTAGCAGATTACTCATTTGAAGGAAGAAATGCAAAAACTGAAAGAAATGAAAGAAGTGATGAAAGAATTGAATGATGAGATTAAAGAAAGTTAAGAATGTAATGCAACAGCAGATCACCTATATGGAGTTACAGTTAGCTGCCTTGACGTGACAGATAGCATTCTAAGAACCAACTGTGAAACCACATAGGAGAGGCTAGCAAAAATGCACCAACTAATAATGATGATGAATTTGTATCAGAATTATTTCTCAATGATTTTTGAATTTTATCAATGTGTAGCTAAATAGGATGAGCCTTTTTTGCTGGTATAATTTTTATTTATACTAGTTTTGTTTTATGTTTTTCTGATTCACCTAACTGTGAATCTTTGCAGGACATCTAATGTGAGACACATGAATAAATTCTGATTCAATGCCTTAGAACTTTGTCATGGTTTTTCATATGGATGGGTTCAATCTTTACCAATCTATGCAAGATAAAAAGGTGGCTAAGCTATTATTAACTTCATTATTTATGAAATATTTTATTTTTTTTACTCTCTCTCTCTCTCTAAACATCATTCCTAGCCATCTTTTAGATATTTTTGTAGTTGTATGACTATCAACCAAGATTTGTGTTCGTTCATGTCTATAATTACAATTTTTATATATTTGTGAATGTGTATTAGTTTTAATAGAGTGCATATTGTTTTATGGAGTGTATATTAAATTATTTATAGCCATGGATATGTATTCAATGAACTATTTTGCAGTTAGGTTGTCACATATGATGAAGTGATGGTGCTAGCTTCGAACCAAGAGAAGAACCATATGGTAGCAGAAACTATAGGGTTGATGGACTAACACAATAAATCTAAGCAATCATAATCTTTGGTCCAAGCACATGGAGAGGAGAAGAAATGTTCTAGGAAAGCCACACGGAAGCAAGGTGCCATAGGAAGTGGTGGGGTAGGGTAGCCCCCTTATCTATTTATTTATCTGTCTGTCTATCTGCCTATCTATCTATTTGTCTATCTGACTTTCTGTCTATCTATCTATTTTTCTATTCTATCTATCCATTGATCAATCTATCTATCTATATGTCTATCTATTTGTCTATATATCTATCTATCTATTTATTTATTTGTCTATTTATATATCTGTCTATCTATGTATCTGTCTTTCTATCTATCTTTTTATTCTTCTATATATTTATTTGTCTATCTATATATCTATCTATCTTCTATATGTCTATATGCTTATGTGTCTATTTATCTATCAGGTCTATCTGGAAATCTTTTTATTTATCTATCTCTCTATATGTCTATCTATCTATATGACTATCTGACTATCTATCTATCTGGCTATTTGGCTATCAGTCAATCAATCTATCTATCAATATGTCAATATGTCTATTTGTCTTTATATCTATCTATCTAATTTTTTATCTATCTATTGTCTATCAAGCTATTTATCTATCTGTCTATCTATCTATTTATCTATCTATATATCTGACTATCTATCAATCTATCAATCTATATATATGTCTATCTATCTATCTATCTATCTATCTAAATCTTTATGTGTCTATTTATGAATCTATCTATTTATGTGTCTACTTGCCGACCTATCTACTGTCCCATGTACATATCTATCTGTCTATATGTCTATTTGACTATCTATCTATCTATCTACCTATCTATTTATATATCTATCTGTCAATCAATCAATCAATCAATCAATCAATCTGTCTATCTATCTATCTATCTTTCTATTTGCCTATATGTCTATATGTATATCTATCTATCTATCTATTAATCTTTCTATCTATCTATCTATCTCTTATCTATCTATCTGTTTATCTCTCTATCTGACTATCTATTTATTTGTCTATTTGGCTATATGCCTATCATTATATTTATCTATCTATTTACACTACAAGAAAAGCCCAAATAGCTAAAGAAATTTTCCTAGCTATTTGGGCTTATTGTGTCTTTAAAATAGAATAATGATGGATTAATGATAGAAATATTCCCTAGCTTAAGTGTTCGTTACAAATATTAACAAGAACAAAATTTTCTAGCAAATTTTATTAACTTGGAAATTCCCTAGCTAGTTATATTTTTTCTCTTGCTAATTTTAATCATAATTAAGAATAGTAATTAATAATTTTTGACTGAATATGTACAAAAAATTCCCTAGCTAAATTAGAAAAGGAAAAATCCATAGCTATTTTTATTCCAATGCTATAATCACAATTTATTTTTTTACAAAAAATTTGATTACATATTTTTAAATTTTTATATTAAATTGAATAAAAACATTTACTATAAACCCTTATTTATAATTTACAAAAAGTATTAGTTAATAAATTTTTCTAATACAATAGTTACATCGTTAAAACTAAAACATTACATAGGTATATATTCATTTAAAACTAAATTATCATTCTCATCATTAGCTGATGCATTTGTGCTAGCCTTTCCTCCTTGGGAACTCTGCTAGAACTCTGTGTGCTATCTGTCTTTTCAAGAGCACTTACGGTGACTCCATATAAGGCATCTACTTTTGTAATGCATTTGGTACTGCTCATAAAAAGTATTTTGAACTTCCTCAACAACATAATCATCAACACTAAAATCACAAATCAAAGCTACAATAATATTAACTAATAAAAGGCATACTCTAAACACAAAACAAAATCAAGCATACATTAAGTTAAATATTACTTAATTTTTAGATGTGCTGGTTGACTAGATCTAGCAGCTAAAGCATCTACAACAAAGTTTATCTTTCAATTTCAAGCATTTTATCGATACCTTTTCATTTATTTTAGGGGCTGCATATACAAAACAATACTTATCATCGAGCATTTTCCAATCCTTTATCGATGCTTCATCTACAAATGCAAATAGAGGATTAGATTTTTTTACCAATAAGATGATGAAATATAGTTATGAGAAATAAAAGATAAAACCAAACAACAAAATAACAAGCCAGAAAAAAAATGAACCAATATAATTATCAAGAAATTATTTCAAAATGTAACAACATATTAAAATAAACTATAATAAATATTAGAACATTAAAGATTTATGTAAGAGAAAATATAATTGGCTTAGATCTAGATTTAGCTATTACACACATGATCGTCAATCAAATAACCTAATATGAACAATTTGTTATTTGTAAAAAAAACATCTAGCTAAAAATCACAAAAAATAGCATGTACTTAGTTATCTTATTTGGCACAAAGAAGCCCATCGGTTCAATTTTATTAGTGACTCTTACCATGAGCTTTAGGCCTAGTTTTAGGTTGTATTAGGACACTTCCTAATTAAATCCTTAGCGATAGCCAATACCCAGCAAGCATTTTGCACATCCAAATATAAAAACTACTCTCCACAAATACCAACACTCATTTTGTGATTAACATCCAAATCCACAAACTAGTCTCAGTGGCAAGATACATGGATATCAAGCATGCATACCTAGTGTGCAACATCAACATCCACACAATGTGAATGCATTATATCACACATGCATGAAGTATGTATACGAATCAGTGTATATAATCAATCCAAGAATACCATGGTGATTGATGATTTTGGTACTTGAAATGATTTACCATGAACATCCAGATTAATACTTTGTGCATGAGTAGGATCTTCACCCATTTTTATAATTGCGATAACAACTTGACTTTACATGATATCATATAGACACAAATATCTACTATATAATTTATATAGAAAATGCAATATACGGTAACTCAATTTTATTACTAAAACTAGTAATCCAAGTCTTATGAGAGAATATATAATAGCTAGGCAAAAGATGAATCTGGAAAAATAAACACCAGAATCAAAATACACACTTTTGCATTAAGATAAACGATGAAGAGTAAGGGTAGAGAGCATATCTCAAATCAAGAAAAATCTCATGGCTGAAGAAAATCTCTCTTACTCGACTATTAGGTTATGATGTATCCATGTCGGAGATAGAAGCGGAGGCGCTTGATGCTAGTCAGGGTTGTCTTGTTCTAGACAACTAGATAGTGTTTTTGTAGTTTTAAATTCTCAAAATGTTTAATTTTTCATTATCAAAACATTAATTAAACAATAAATATATAAAAAAACATAAAGACTCAACTTTTTTTAATTATCAAATTATTTTCAACTAGTTCATGTGCGTGTAGCAAGGCACACATGAAAAAAAACACCTTACAATTTTTAATTATTAAATTAATTAAATAATAAGTATATAACAACTTCAAAAAAAAAGATGTCTGGCCTTCCAATAAGAACAAATCAAATGGCTACAAAATTTGTAAACTTCATATAGTAAGACACACATGAAAACATTATTGGTCTTCAAGCCACTCTCCTAAAAGTTATAAACACTTTTTTGTATTATATATATATATATATATATATATATATATCATTTATCATCTACTTCTAAATTTGTTAAATCACATTAAAATCACTCATCTCAATATATATAAATATATCAATAAGTATAGAAGTTCGTGGAAAAATTAAATAGCTGATAAAATCAATCTAACCAGCCAAATCATGGAGCTTATGATGATAGTTTTGGAAGATAACTTGATTGTTTGATATTCTGTAAATGAAGACATCATAATTTGAAAAATAAGATTTTGTTTAACAAGAACATTTTGAAAGTTGTAAAATAAGTATTTTTTGAGTATAGGAACCTGAAGATCAGGGTTCACTTCAGAAGACCTTCCATTATCCAAATGGTCAAGATCAAGAACTCAATGGCATTAGGAACATCAAAGAACTCATCAGAGACATCATTAAGAGAGACTAAGTTGGTAAATTCCAGAGTTGATTTTTCTATCTCACCATGATCACCACTTCCATGATCTCCAACTTTCATAGCATTAATTTTAATTTCAGGCAAGAAGACATTTTTTTTTTTCATATTTCCAGATGAAAATTCAGAATGATAGTTCCTTGACTTTGCCCGAAACAACTCTCTCAATGTTGAAAATGGCAGTATTTAATCAAAAAAAGCAATGTGTGAGTGCATAGAAATGAGCCATTTTTGCTACCTGCAACACTTTCAAGCATACGAATAGTTAATGAGAACATGCTGGTGATGGACGAGATAGATGTTTTCCAAATCTCTAAAATTAAATCTCAATGAGTCCTATTGCATTAAGTTAGATACATTCTAATACATTTAAATAGAATCAATCACATAGGCAAAGAATGATTAGAAAAATGGTAGTTGTATCAGCTCTTCTAATGCTTCCTAATGCCTATTTACTCTTTAGGTTGTTTTGATGGATAGAATTGAAGGGGGATAGGATTTGATTATATTAAAAGAAAGTAGAATTAATAATCTCATTTCAGATTTAAATATCTATGATTAGCATGGAATATACTTAGACATACAGATTTACAACACTTATTTTACACATTTATAGACAATCACTAAAATGAGAGATTTTCTAAAGAATTTATAGTAAGTATAAGTAACTCCAATTATAATTGATAATTTTTCAAATCCAATTTTCAAATTCTTGTGGAATTCAAATAATGGATGAATATGTTCTTCCATTTGGTCTTCAATTTCATGACTTATTCAAATGTTTAAATAGATATATTTTTCTATCTAATAAAATTTATATCTTTATGTGATGCCAAAATTTGTCCAAACTCTAAGAATAGTAAGTCTAAAATTCAAGATTTATCATGCACGATCTTTTCAATCTTTTGAAGTAGACTGTCAAGATAAGATATTGGTACAATTTATTTTTTTATCTAGCCTCATATTTAAAATGCTTCCATATATTAGGATACGATAAGATAGATATGGAGATCACATTCACACCCAACTACACAAGGCGCTAGCTTTTACAAGATTTATAAAAAAAGATAAATATCTCGATTAATTTTACTCAGTAACTTGAACAGATTGTGTTAGAATAGACTATGTAATATAAAAATTTCTAAAGCGATCAATCATCTTATTATATTTTTCTCTCATTAAAAATTTAACTTCAAAGTTATTATGAAAACCAATATTAGTATTTATATAATTACACAACACATTTAGTAAAAGATAATAGAAGCATGAAAATATATACCAAAATACCTATATGCAATACCTCATCCTTCTAATCCGACCACCCAAAGATTAATAAATGTTAGTTTATCTAACATCGAATGTAGAGTCAATCATCTTATATCATAGTTCATTACCATTTTCTTGTGAATTAAGGTGAAAGTAAAACATTAGGTTGAGATTGCTCTAAACAAACAACATTTAGAGCTAAAGTTACAAAAAAGGGTAACCTACATTACTTTTAAGGCTTACTCTAATGTAGCCCTATTGTGGAGCACATTTCTTGTGAATCACCAAATGATATAGAATAACTGCCAAGAACCAAAATAGAGATATCAAATTCACAAAATAAATGTTACAATTTCCATGAAAAATCAAAATTTCATTTATGCATTACTATACCATCAATTCCATCTCTTCCCTTCACCAATATCGCCGCATCAATAGATCTCTTGGTTTTATACCCCTACAACTAGAGGGTCTATTTAATTAACTAATGCAAATCACACATTATACAAACCAAACTTGAGATTAAGAAAACCCAAAAAACAAACACATAGTACATTATGGTTTGAGTTATAGCTAAAATAACAAATTAAATGCGAACTAAAGACCACTTAGCAAATAAGTTAAATTCAACCAAAAGGATAATTAACACATTTAAAGAATGTTTGGTAAATTACTTGAATTAATAAATAAAAAAAATATTTTTATTTTTTATCATTATAACTTATGAATGTAAATATACTATGTAAATAACTCTATAAATTTTATGGTGATTCTATCAAGCAAAATTATGTTGGTAGAGATATAGCTTATTTATTTTAACTCCACAACTCATCAAGCAACAATTGTTCATCTTACCAGGGAAGCCATTCATTGTACAACCGCTTGTGAATAATATCAGTGTGCCCATCAAGCTCCTCAACCATGCTGCCTCTATAGAAATAGAAGTCCCATCTACGAAAAAATACAGATTAGTTTTCTATCAAGAGGTTAAGAAAATTTTAGGAAGACGAGAAATTATACAAAAGAACCTTACCCATATCTTGAAGAACCTAAAGAAATGAAAGTTTGGAAAATGGATTCGCAAGTCCCATCAAAAAAACCAACAACCATTATAGAAAAATGATCATCTCAATGCTGAAAGCAAAATTTCTAGCTTTGAATGATAAAGCAAACAAGCTACAAGCTACAGTTCTCAGAACTTAAACTTACTCTGCTATGACTGCCACAATCCTTTGCTTCCTTGAAAAGTCACAACCCTATAATATTTGGTGCTAATACTTAGCATAAATTAAATTCACAGCCACATTTAAAACACGCTAAGGAGTTTGAAAAAAGGTTAGATATTACCACTCTAACAACCAATATTTTCCAAGGAGAGGGGTGCAATCACATCGAATGTCATTGCATCTGTGTGAAATCTCATGAAACATTTTATAGATCTTTTATGGATGAAGAAGATTGTATAGCATAATAATGATTCATACCTTAAGTTGATCATGATGATTTAAAGTGCTGTATAGCATGAAAATGAAGAATACCTGTTAATAGAAGATGAGGATGAGAATCATCAAATAGGAAAAACACTTTCAAGGAGTTGGAGAGAGATGATCAGTACTCGCATGTGCTTATTTTATATTAATAGTTACTCTGCCATTACCAGTGACACGGATGCACGAGTCTATTATTGTGCTTTTAACTGGTTTCCTAATATGAGGCTTGATTAGCCATGTTGACGAAATAAAAATGCAACCAAAACTATGAAGGCATGAATCCGAAAAGAAGACATAATTAATTTCCTGTAAAATTTATAATGTCCGCCAAACTACCATGAAGATCTAAGCATTTCACAAGCATAACTACCACATTTTTTTGAAATGAGTATGGACTGATACACTTGAGATTATTCATTTGCAAAGATAAGAAAAATTGTTTAAGTACTTGAATTTCTTGCCCTAGAATTTTATATTACCAGAAAACTCAAAAAAAAAAATGTATGTAAATGTATAGAAAAAAAAGACACAAAAATTAAAAAGCAAAATAAAATTATAATATTTATTAATTTAAATTAAAAAAATTAAATACATTTTTATTTTACCATAAATGATATTATTTCACGGATAAAAAAAGTTATGGTAATAGGTAATGAAATTTTAATGTTTTATTGTGAATATTATTTATTAATTATTGAAATATATTTTAGAAATAAAAAAAATTTATTAATCTCTATAAAAATGAAGAAGAAAAAATATTACTAATAACCTTGAAAACTAATAATTAGTAATCAAATTTTTATATTATTTCATTAATTTAAAAAACATATTTATAATATAACCATAAATAAATTGTAGAAAATGTATAACAATACAAAAATTATTACATTTCATTTATTTATTATTTATGGATAAATTTTTAATATTATTCATAAATAAAAAAATAATATGAGATTATAAAAAAGTATTTCATATATATATATATATTATGGTAATTAATTTTAAGTATTCATATTATTTTTTTGAATATAATATGATATAATTTAAAGGCATAAAATTTTATATTATTTGATTTAATTTATAATTTATAAAATTCCAATATTACTTAATGTGATAAAATCATTAAAAAAGTTATATTTATTATTTTAATAAAAATGGAATATTAAAAGCTAATATTAAAAATCCTACTCAATTCTTTAATTCTAATAAATTTCAGTAGGGTCAAAAAATAAAACATGATTTCAAAATAACTTAGGGGAAAATTTAATTTTTTTAGAACAAAAAATATCATTTGTAATATTTTAAATAATTCTTTCTAAACCCTTAAAACACTTGAAGTGTTCTATTAATTACCACACAGAGATATTATTTTTAAATCAACAATTTTTTTTTGATTTAATTACAATATCTATGTATTTATCTTTAAGTTTCAATTTATTTTTTTTATTTAATGAAAAATTTGCAATTTTTTTTATAATTCAAAAATTTCAAATCTTTTAGTAATTATTTTTTTAAAAGTTTCCTATAATCATAAAAATATATTTTTTAACTTTAATAATATGAATAGTTACTTGTTTATTCAGTAATTGAAATATTTTGTAAATATATGTTATTTTATCGTATAATTAATTATTTTAGCTTTTATTAGTAAAAATTATATATATATTCATTTATTTATTAAAATATATTTAAAAATTATTTTAATTATAAAATTCATTATTTATGTTTTTTATTACAAATTTTTAAATTCATAATTAACATGTCTTTATTAACATAATGAGCATTATATTTTTTTTAAATCTATGATAACTGCTAGGTTAATGCACAATGCTAACATGTCTTCTTTCTACTTATCGAAAAATTGTAGCTGCTAATTATTGTTTGGACCATTTCTACATCTTTTTTAGATGACTCTACTTTCAAGAATACATCCAGAAACTTAGTACAATTCATTAGATATTGTCAAGATGGAGGCTGTATGCTTGTTTATGAGTTCATGCCCAATGGAACATTGAAGGAGCATATTTATAGTAACTCATATAATACATATAGTTCAATCGATATCAACTGAGGTAGTCATTAATGCATGTAACATCGATCAACTAGTTCACCAATATAGAAATTATCAATTGGATCATGTGGCTCGATATTGCAGAAGATGTTGCAAAAGGTGTTTTTTAAAGTTCTTATTTGTGTTTGATTTATTTGGCAAGCATATGCTATTAATGGGTGCATGGTCCAATGGGTAGAGATGCCATGAGATGTGGTCCTGTAGACATGCAGTTGTGGGGCATAACTGCCTAAAAGTGCACACTGTGTGTGTGGTATAGTGAACGTGCATGTGTGCTTGATGTCCTGGACGTGCACCATGTTTATGTTTGATGTAGCCATTGTGTAGTGTGTGCAACAAGTGGGTTGTGTTCATTTCATTTTTTTATATGTATCAAAGAGAGTGATTTTCTAAGTAGAATCAAGTGAGTAAAAACTATATCATTGTTATGAAAGTGGCCACTACTTTGGTGGTTACATAACTATTTGACTACTATAGTGAATGTTACAAGTTAAGTGTGTAATGGAAATATAAAATTTAAATTATTTATATCTAGCACAACTTTTTATATTTTATTTTATCACGGGAACTCTTGGAGAAACATATGACAACTGCTTCTAAGCCAGTTGAGGGTTTTCACGGACCTTTAGATAACTCGTTTGAAGGAAGAAATGTAGGAAATGAAAGAAGTGAATGATGTGATGAAAGAAATGAAGAATGCAATGCAATAGCATATGACCAATATGGAGTCATAGTTAGTGGCCTTGGCGAGACAGATAGCACAACGTGTTCTAGTAGAGTACCCACATAAGAGAGCCTAGCACAAATGAACCATCTAATGATGAGAATGAAGATATAGTTCTAAATGATTATATACCTATGTTTTGTTAATTAAAATAATGGTTTATAGTATATGTTGTTTTTCAATTTAAAATAAAAATTTAAAAATATGTAATCAAATTTTTGTAAAAAAATAAAATTGTGAAAATAGTTTTGGAATGAAAATAGCTATGAATTTTTCCCTCGCTAATTTAGCTAGGGAATTTTCTATATATAATAAGTTGAAAAATATTAATTACTACTCTTAATTATGATCAAAATTAGCAAGAGAAAAAATATAATTAGCTAGGGAATTTTCATCGTTCATAAATTTGCTACGAAACTTTTTTTTCATTAAAATTTTCAAATAAGCACTTTAGCATGAGATAATTTCCATTATTAATCCATCATTATTCTATTTTTTGGACAAACTAAGCCCAACTACTAGAGAACTTTTTTTAACCACTTGGGCTTTTTTTGTAGTGATAGAGAAATAAACATATAGACATACGGATATATAGACATATAGACATATATAAAAATAGATAGGCAAACCATTAGATAGATAGATATATAGATAGATAGACACATATTTAGGCAGGCAGAAAATGAGGCAGACATGCAGACATACAGATACATGGAAAATAGATAGACTGAAAAATAAACAAATAGATAGACAAATAGACAGATAGACAGAAAGATAAGCAATTTGATATACAAATTGATAAATAGATTTATAGATAGATAGATTAATTTATTGATATAGATTGATAGATATAGATAGACATATTGATAGACGAATAGTTAGATAGATAAATAGATAGACATATAGATAGACAAATGTATAGACAAATAGATAGACAAATAGATAGATAGACCGATAGATAGATACACATATAAATAGATAGATATAAGATTAATTGATTATTAGATAGATAGATAGATAGACAAATAGATAGATAGATTAATTGATTGATAAACAAATATATAGATATATATATAGATAGATAGATTAGATTGATAGACAGATAATAGATAGATAGATAGAAAGATAACAGAAAGAATATAGATATATAGATAGATTGATAAACAAATAGGTAGACAAATAGATAGATAAATAGATAGACAAATAAATTTATAGATAGATAAATAGATAGACAGATAGATTGATTGATAGAAATATATATAGATAGGTAGATAGACAGATAGATATATAAAATGATATACATATATATATATATATAATAAATAGATAAATAGATAGATATAGGGGGGGTGACCGAACCAAATGATTCATGATTCATTCGGAGCCCAGCTCGGTAAAACCTCATTTGGATTCGTTTCTTAAGTTAAATGAGCCGAGCCCAACCTCCATTTTGGCTAGTAAGTTAAACGAGCTGAACCCAAGCTTCCTTAAGTTTGCCTTGCAAAAGTTTGTGAATAGGCTCATTGACCAGCTCACGAACATGCTCACGAACAGGCTCGCAATATGTTAGTGAATAGGCTCGTGAATAGGCTCATGAAAAGTTTGACACATGTTCAATCACTTCGATGTTCTGACTTCCAAATTTCTGATCTTTTCTTCCCCATCCCCATTAAAAAACCTTAAAGACCATATTAGATATTACTCTCTAGGCTCTCCCATTCTCTACCACCACCCGACGCCCGCCATGCCGCACTCTCCCTTGTTCTCATTTTCTTTTCCTTTCTTCCATTGTTAATTTGTTATCTCTTTATGGCCAATCTCTTTAGAACTTATAGCTTTGGTCTTGTTCTCTATGTCTTGGTCTCTATAATGGGAAAGTTAAAATATTGCTAAAAATAGCATTGCTCCATCTCTCACTAACTTCAAAAAATTAAAGCATAGAGTGCAAGGTTATATTTTGCTACAAAGAATGCATGGCCAATGCACCAACTTAGATTTTAATGACTCAATTTACTTAGACTACTGATCTTTGCATCATAGAGGGAAAATCTCATCTCTACAGGCTACAATTCATTCAACTCTTTTGACCTTTGTCTCTTTCACCTCTTTATCTAGTAGAATGAATACCAAATGAAAGAGAAAACATAAAATAAACTTGTTATGATAGACCCCAAAGTGAATGTTTAATAAAGGTGTGAATCAAATGTCTTCTACTATTTTTGATTGAATTCTGTGTTGCTAAATTGGGGTATATAATGTTTTCGAAATTTTCATATACAATTTCCATGTTGAAATTATATGAAATCTACCTTATTTATTTTCCAATTTGTTTTGTTATGCTGTACAGGATGTCGGACCATGTTGCCAGTATGTTATCCCCTGAAAATTCACAAAAAAGTCATATAATGAAAATGCTATAGATGTTGTTGTAGAAAATGTGAATTTGAATAAGGAAAACACATCATCTACAACTATGGGTGTTGATGGGGGTGAAAATGTTGAAGATGGTGAAGAGGGTGGGGGCGATTGCGCAAAGAAGAGAAAGTGCACCTCCCAAGTAAGGTCTAAATTTAAAATAATCACCCTTCCTGATAAATCAGAAAAGGCTGAATGTATCCATTACAAGTGGTGATTTACTCTTCTTAAGGCTGGAACTTCATCTCACTTACTTAGGCATATTAAAAAAAATTGTATTAGAAAGAAAATAAAGTTGTTTTGACAAAAGGAACTAACACTCAATTCCTCTATAATAGAGTCTGTAATGGTAGCTTTAATATAAAATTTTAAATATGACCAAACTAAGATTAGAGATATATTATCTCATTTGATCATGGTCCATGAGCTACAATTTTCTTTTGTGGAGTATGAAGTGCTTAATTCGTTGATAGAGACTATAACTCCACATTATCAAAAGGTTAGTCGTGCAACTAAAAGAAAAGATTGCTTTTCAAGTTATGAGGTGGAAAAGAAAAAAGTTTCCTCTTTCTAAAATATGAAAATTAAGTAATTGTGACAATTGATATATAGAAGTCAACCAATCGAAAGGTTTATTAAATGGTTATTACTTGCCATTTTATAGATTCTAATTAGAAATTGCAAAAGCGTACTTTCAGTTTTTGTGATGTACTACCACCTCATTCCAGGAGTTGCCATTTGTGATGCCTTAAGTGTTTGGTTGAATGAAAATTGATGATAAATTTTGGAGTGAGAAAGTTGATAATGTCTCTTTCACTGATGTGTTATTCGCATGTCAAAAGATACCTTTCCTATAAAAATCAACTTGCTCTTTGTGGCAAGTTGTTTCATGTAAGGTGTTGTGTACATAATCTAAATCTTCTTGTACAAGATGGGTTATTAGAGATTGGAGATATAATTAAGAATGTACAAGAAAGTGTTAAACAAGTGATACAATTAGAGAGACATCTGAATATTTTTGGAGAAATTTTGAAGCAATTGAAGTTGCCTTCAAAGAAACATATTTTTGATTGTTGCACAGGTGGAATGCAACATTATTTATGTTGTTGACTATCTTGGAGTTCGAAGTTGTTTTTCCTAGATATCCACAAAGAGAAGCAAGTTGCTCGTTCTTGCATAGTGAGGATGATTGGATGAAAGTTGCTGAGATTTCCTCATTTATTGCGGCATTTAATGAACTTATAAAAATCATTTTAGGTATTATTATTTTATTTGACTAATCTTAATTAATTTTGTGATTTACATGCTTTTAAAATTATTTATTTCAATTGGGTAATATCATATATGTTATTGTAGGTTCAGAATATCCAACATCAAATTTTTTTCCCAAGCTTTATAATATCAAGAGTTTTTTGGATGAAAAATATCTTGATGAAAATGAGTTTATGCATTCAATGATTATGAAGATGAAAGATGGGTTTGACATGTATTTGGGTGAGTGCAATTTGTTGATCTCTATGGCAGCCATTTTAGATCCAAGAAATAAAATATAATTGATTGAGTGGCATTTTCTATGATTTAGCTCAAGATCAGATATCATTGAACATATTATAACTATTCATGAGACTTTGTGCATGTTTTATAGAGATTATGTTGAAGCTCATAAAGTAAATGGTAGTAAAAAAGAGGGTGAAAGTGAGAATCAAAATGAATCTTCTAGTGCTGTGACGATGGGAACATGTGGTGTAAGGGCTTAATTTTTTAGTTATATAAGACATCTTGAATCATCAATAGAACAAGTTAAATCTAATTTAAATAAATATCTAGAATAAGGTGTTCATCTTTGTGAAAATTTAAATTTTGATCTCTTAGATTGGTGGAAGATGAAGTCTCTAAAGTTTTGAGTGTTATTAAAGATGGCATGTGATGTTTTATCAATTCCAATCACAACTGTAGCTTCAGAGTCTGCATTCAGTGCTGGGGGGAGATTTGTTGAACCACATCATGCATCTTTAGGAGCAGACATGGTTAAATTAATATTATGAGGTGAAGATTGGTGTGCTTTTTATGGGATAAAGTGAAAAAGAAAAGTAAATTTCAAAATTTTATCATATTTCAAGTTTAAATTTGATTTTGTGTTGTTATTAAATTTTAATATTTTGAGCTTTTTTATTGTTGTTTATGTACATGTTTAGGTGTTGTTTTACAATGTTAATATTTTATTTTATTTTTTATAAATTGTTACAATTTTTATAGTATGAAGAGGACTTGAAAGAGATTCAAATACCTCACACTTGAAGTTGCTTTTATGGCATAATGTGGAACTGATTTCATTTCTTGTATATTCTTTAATTTTTCGCATATAGTTGAAGTTGGGTTACATAGGTATATTATTATTTGTTGATTAGAAAATATTCAAAGTTACTTATTATTTATCTTATTATTTGAGGTGTAGTCTTTTGAGCTTTTATTATATTTTTATTCGAAGTTTATTTTATATATATAAACTATCAAGTTTTGCTTTTATTTGAAAGCTCTAGAGGCCAATACATGGAAGAGATCGTGGTGAAAGATGAAGATATAAAGATTAATTTGAAGTTGTTATATGTTAGATTTAAACATTATTTTTAAATTTTAAGGATGATTGTAAGTTTTTTTATTTCATTGGTGTTGTAACTTTTAGTTGGTTTGAATATGTTAGTTATTATTAATAACTTGTTGTATTAAGTTATTAGTATTTTTATAGATATAGTATATGATGCTAAACTATTAATTTTTGTTAAAGATCATAAACAAGCTCACAGATGAACTCAAATGAGCTCACAAACAAACTCCTTACCGAACTCGCAAATGAGCTCACAAATGAACTCCTTATCGAGCTTAGAAATAAGCTTATAATCAAGCTCACATATAAACGAGCATGAGCTATAATCAAACGAGGTTTAAACGAATGAACCCTAGTCGAGCTCGATCTTGATGAGCTCGAGCTAAACTCAAACTTGAGCTTGAATTTTAAAAAATAAGGGAACTCGAGCAGAATCCAAGTCCTTCCAAAATATTTTGAGCCGAACCTAAGCCTTTGTTAAAACAACTCAGTTTGGCTCAGCTACACCCCTAGATAGATAGAGAGATAGATAGATAGATAGATAGATAGATATATAGGTAGGTAGGTAGGTAGGTAGATATATAGATAGATAGATTAATTAATAGATAGATAGATAAACAGATAGATAGAAAGATTAATAAACAAATAGATAGACAAAAAGATAGATAGATAGATTGATTAATAGATAAATAGATAGAAAGACATCTATTTATCCATTTTCTATCTATCTATTTATTTGTCTATTTATATGTGTATCTATCAATCTATCTATCTATCTATCCGACTAGCAGCCTATCTATTTGTATGTCTATTTGACTTTCAATCTGTGTGCATACCTATTTGTTTATCTATCTATCTATCAATTAGTTGGTCTATCTTTTTGTATAATATATGTCTATTTATCTATCTATATGTTTATCTATATATATGCCTATATGTCTAACTAGTTTTTTTATCTATCTATCTATCTATTTGTCTATCTTTGAGTCTATTTATCTTTCTATCTATCTATTTGTCTATCTATCTATCCTATCTATTTGTCTATCTATCTATTCATCTCTCTGTCAATATGTCTGTCTATCTCTTTATAAATTTGTCTATCTATCTATATGTCTATCTGTATGTCTATCTATGTGCCAATCAATCAATCTGTTTATTTATCTTTTTTTCTATTTCTCTATTTATAATCGATCTCTCTGTCTATCAGTTTGTTTATATGTTAGTCTATCTATCTATCTATTTATCTATCTATCTATCTAGCTATATATTTGCCTATCTATTTATTGAAATAATTATTTATCTAAATGTCTATAAATCTATTATCTATATGTCTATCTATCTGTCTATATATTTGTCAAACTATCTAACTATTTAAGTGACTTTCTATTGATCAACATATCTATCAATCTATTTGCCTTTCTGTTTATTTCTCTTTATCTATTTCTTTTTCGATCTATCTATCTCTCTACCTATCTAGATATATATCTATATTTCTATCTATCTGTCTATCTATATAACTATATATCTATATATCTATCTATTTGTATATATATTTATCAATCTAATTGTCTATCTATATGTCTATAATTCTATTTATCTATATGTCTATCTATATGTCTATATATTTGTCAACCCATCTAACTATTAATGTTAATTTCTATCTATATATCTTTCTCTCTATTTGACTATCTATTTATTTATTTTTTTATCTTTTTGTCTTTCTTTCTGTCTATCTATCTATTTATCTATCTGTCTATTTATCTATCTATATATTTATCTATCTATCTATCTATTTATCTAACTATCTGTTAATCAATTAATCAATCAATCTATCTATCTATCTATCTATTTGTATGTCTAACTATTTTTATATATATCTAATTATTTATCTATTTATCTATATATCTATTTGTCTATATATAAGTATATCTATCTGTGTATCTATATATCTTTCTTTCATTGAATCTAACTATCAATCAATTTATCTCACTATATATCTATCTATTTTCTATTGATTGATCTATCTATATGTATATTAATATGAATATATCTATCAATCTATTTATCTATCTATTAGTTTAACAATCTAGCTATCTATTTGTGTATATAACTATCAATCTGTTATCTATTTATATATTTGTATATCTATCTATCTATATATTTTACTATCTATCTGTGTATCTATCTTATTATTTATCTATCTATCTATCTATCTATCTAACTATCTAACTATCTATCTAATTATTTGTTTATTTATCAATATTTCTATCAATCAATCAATCTATCTAGTCTATCTACCTACCTATCTATTTATTTATTTATCATTCTTTGTATAAGCCTATCTATATATATTTTTATCTATCTATCAAATTATCTAACTATCTATTTGTGTATCTATCTGTCTATCATCTATCTATATATCCCTCTATCTGTCTATCATATATCTATATATCCCTCTATCTGTCTATTTGTCTATCTATCTACCTATATAGCTAACTATATGTGTATCTATATGTGTATCTATCTGTCTATCAACCTGTTTATTAATTTGTCTATTAATTTGTCTATCAATCTGTATATAAATCTATCTATCTATCTTTCTATCTTTGTATATGACTATCTATCTGATTATCAATCTATCAGTCAATCTATCAAACAATCAATCAATAAATCAATCTATTATCTGTCCTATCTATTTGTCTATCAATCTTTATGTGTGTGTGTGTGTGTGTCTCTATCTATCTATTTATCTATCTATTTGTCTATCTTTCAAACTCTCAGTTTATCTATCTATCCATCCATCCATCCATCCATCCAATCTATCAGTCTTTTTGTCTGCCTACTAGTCATCATATCTATCTATATATATGTTTCTATATATGTCTATCTAATTGTCTTTCTATTATATTGTCTATCTTTCTGTCTATCTCTCTAGTTGTCTATCTTTATGTTTATCTATCTCTCTATTTATTTTTCTATCTATCTATCTGTCTGTCTATCAATTTTTCTATCAATATGTCTATCAATCTATTTATCAAAATATTTATAAATCTAACTATCAATCTATTTTTCATCTTGTCTATCAATATGTCTATCAATCTGACTATCTATCTATCCATCCATCTATTTGTTTATCTCTCTACCTATCTATTTATCATTCTGACAATCTATATATATATATATATATATATATATATATATCTATCTATATGTCTATCAATCTATATATCTATCAATCTTTCTATCCATCTATCTCTTTGTTTATCTATCTATCTATCTATATTTCTGCCTATCAATCAATCTTTCTCTATATTTGTTTATCTATCATTATGTCTAACCATTTGTATATATCTATGTGTCTATCGATGAATCTATCTATATAACTTTTTATCTATCTATCTAGATATCTAACTTTTGTCTATCTATCTATTTATCTATATTTATATTTATCTATCTATGTATTAATCTATCGAACTATCTATCAATTGATCTATCTTTAAATGTGTATATTTATATGTCTTTCTATCTATCTATCTTTCTATTTATCTATCTTTCTATCAAACTATCTATCTATCTCTATGTCTATCTATCTATCTATCTATTTGTTTATATTTGTGTATCTATCTATCTGATATCTATATATCTAGAAAGAAAGATAGGCTGATATATATATATATATATATAGAAAGAATGATATATAGATAGACAAAGAGATAGACAAATAAACATACAAATAGATAGGCAAATACATACATTGATAGATAGATAGATTAATAGATAGATTGATATATTAATAAACAAATAGACAGATAGATAAACAAATAGATATAGAGATATATAGATAGATAGTTATATAGATTGATAATTTGAATGATAGATATATTGATAGACACATTAATTGGAAGATTGATAAAAATATTGATAAACAGATAGATAAATAAATTGATAGATAGATTGATAGGTAGATTTATAGACAAATAGATAGACATATATATATATATATAAATGGATAGATGTACAAATAGTAAGATAAATATATATATATAATTTATTAGAGAAATAGTTAGAAAGATTGATAGATAGATAGATTGATTGATAGATAAACATATCATAGATAGATAGAAATATAGATTATTAAATATATAGATAGATAAATTGAAAGAAAAATAGAGAGACAGGTAGACAGACAGACAGACAAATAGATATATATATATATATATACACACACACACACACACACACACACACACACACACACAAAGATAGATAGATCTATAGTTAGAAAGAAAGACAAATAAATATACAAATAGATAGATAGATAGACAAATAGTTAAAGAGATAGATAGATAAATAGATAGATATATTGACAGATAGAAAGGCAGATATATAGATTGACAGATAGAAAAACTTGTAAATAGATAGATAGATAGATTAAATGATAAATAGATAGATAGATAGAAAGAAATAAAGATAGATAGAGTAAAAGAAAGACATACAGAATAATAGATATATATATATATAAAGAAATACATTGATAGATATACATATAGACAGATAGATAGATAGATAGAAACATAGATAGACAGAAACATAGATAGACAGATAGACAGATGGATAGACAGACAGACAGACAAATATATAAATATAAATATAAATAATAAATAAATAAATAAATAAATAAATAAATATATATATATATATATATAGACAAACAGATAGATAGATAGACAGACAAATAGATAGTTAGACAAATTGATAAACATATCGATAGATAGATTAATTGACAGATTGATAAACATATTGAAAGAAATATAGATAGATAGGTATATAGGTAGATAGTTCTCTAGAAATATAGAGAGACAGATAGATAAACATATAGATAGACATATAGATCTATTGATTATCAGATAGTTATATACAGAGAAAGATTGATAAAGAGAGACAGCTATATATTTAGATAGAAAGATAGACATATAGATATATAGATAGATAGATAAAAAAACAAATAGATTGACATATAGTTAGACAAATACATAGACCAAATAATAATTAGATAGATAGATAGACAGACAGACAGATATACATACAAATAGAGAGACATATTGATAGATTGATAGATAGATAGTCAGACAGATAGATAGATTGATAGATAGATAGATTAGATTGATTGACATATATATGTTTAGATAGATAGATCGTTAGAGAGATAGATAAATAAATAGATAGACTGATAGATACACAAATAGTTAGACAGATAGATAGACAGATAGACAGATAGGCAGATGGATAGATAGATAATTAGATAGACTGATTGATAGATAGATGATAGATAGAGAGACAAATAGATAGATAAACAATTAGATAGATAGATATATCGATAGATTGGTAGACAATTTGATAGATAGATAGAAAGGCAGATAGATAGTATATAGATAGATTAATAGACATATCATTAGTCAAATTTAAATATATATAAATAAATATATAGAAAGAAAGATAGATAAACAAATGACATTTAGATTGAGAGATAGATTAATAAATAGATTGATAGATAAATTGAAAGATACATTGATAGACTTATTGATACACCGATAGATTGTAGTCAGATAGATAGATAGATATTCACAGATATATAGATAGTGAGATAAATAGATAGAAAGATAGAATATCTGATAATTTGATAAATAGATAGATAGATAGATATATAAAAAGATAGTTAGATAGACAAATAGATATATAGATAGATAGATATGCATATAGATAGACAAATAGTTAAACAGGTAGATAGATAAATCGACTGATTGATAGATAGACAGATATAGATAGATAGATATATAGCTATAAACATATAGACATATTGATAAATAGATAATATATAATATATATATATATAGATATATAATATATATATATATATATATATATAGATACAAAGATATATAGTTTATAATGATAGATAGAGAGATAGAGTGACAAATCCTAGACTGATAGATACATATATAAACAGATTGATAGACAATTTGATAGACAAATATAGAGATAGATAGAAAACACATAGATTGATAGACTTATAACGTAGTTCTTTAGACAAATAGAGAGATAAGAAAGATAAATAGAAAATAAACAGATTGATAATTAGATTAAAAGAATGAATGATAGACAGATTGAGAGATATATTTAAAGATAGATTCATATATATGATTGATAGACATATTGATTTACATATATATAGATAGAAATATAGATAGAAACATAGATAGACATATATATATATATATATATATATATATAGTCAGATAGATAGACAGATAAATATATAGAATATCATAAAACTAGATAATAGATAGATATCTTAATAGAATGATAGATAGTTAGATATACAAAAATATAGATAAATATATATACATATACATGGAGAGAAAGTTAGACATTTGGATACACAGAAAGATAAATAGCTATATAGACATATGGATAGATAGTTAGACAGATAGATAGATAGATAGACAGATCAAAAGATAGATAGAAAAATAGATAGATAAGATAGATAGATAGATAGATAGATAAATATATAGATAGATAGATAGATAGAAAGATAGATAAATAGATACATAGATAGGTAGATAGACAGATTGTTAGATAGAAAGATAGATTGATAGACATATACATAGATAGATAGAGAGATAGATAGTTAGATAGGCAAATAGATAGACAGGTACACATATAGATAGATTGATTGATTGATAGACAAACAAATAGATAGATAGAATGATTGAGAGAGAGAGATAGATAGATTGATTCATATAAAGAAAGATAGACAAATTTAGATTGATTGATTGATATATAAATTAATTGATAGAATGATAGAGAGATAGAAAGACAGAATCATAAACTAATTGATCAACTGATCGATAGACAAATTGAGAATGAGATAAAAATATAGATTGATAGACAATTATATAGATACATAGATAACAAATAATATATATATATATATATATATATATATAGACAGATAGATAGAAGGATAGATAGACAAATAGATAATGGAAAGATAGACAATAAATTACAAATATATATACAGATAGATATATATATATAGATTAACAGAAAGATAGATAGATACACAAATATATAGATATATAGAGATACAAATAGATAAATTGATAGATAAACAGAATGATAGATAGATAAATCGATAGTTAGATAGATAGACAGACATAAAGATAGAAGGATAGATATACATATAAATGGATAAATAGATAAACAAATATAGAAATAGATATACAGATAGATAAATAGATAGATAGGTAGAATTTCTGAAAGGTATTATAGAAAAATAGTTTGATAGATAGAATGATAGATAAAATGATAGAGAAAAAATATATAGATAGATAGATATAGAGATAGATAAACAAATTATTAGATAAATAGAAAGATAATAGATAGATAGGTAGGTATATTGAAAAATATTTTGACATATAGATAGACTAATAATTAGATAGATAATAGAAGATAGATATATAGATATATAGTATATATATATATATATTGATTGACACACACACACACACATAATATATATATATATATATCTATCTATATTTAGTATAGGCAGATAGATAGATAGATAGATGATAAATAGACAAATAGAGAGACATATAGATAGACATATAGATAGATAGAAGAATAATAAATAGATTTATTTATAGACAAATAAGTAGATAGATAGTTAAAAAATATTGATAAATTCATGATAGATATATTGATAGACAAAATGTATTTAGATTGATTGATTGATTGATTGATAGATTATTCGCATAGGATAGATAGATAAACAAAAAAATAGAAAAATAGATAGATTAGATTGATTGATTGATTGATATATAGATTGATAGATTAGACTAATAGAAAGATAGATAGATAAATAGAAGATAATTATATAGATAAATTTATAGATATAAAGATAGATAGACAAATATTTAGACATAGGATAGACATATAGATAGACTAATAGACAAACAGATTGATAGACAAACAGATAGATAGATAATACATAGAAAGCCAGAAAGATACACATATAGATATAAATACTGATAGATAGGATATTCAAATAGATAAATAGATAGATAGACAGACAAATAAATAAATAAATGGACAGATAGATAGTAGAAAAATAGATAAACAAAATAAATAACAGATAGATAAAAAGATAATTAGATAGATAGATAGAGAGATAGATAGATAATAGATTAAATATATACACATATAGATATACAGACTCACAGAAAAATAGATAGATAAATAGATAGAAAAATATATAGATAGAGAGACAGATAGATAGTTAGATCGATAGATAGATAGACAGATAGACAAAAAGACAAACAGGAAATACCAGAAAGATAGCTAGAAAAATTGACAGAGAGATAGATATATAGATAGCTCGATAGATAGAAAAAAAGATAGTTTTTCATACAGACATACACATAGATAGATAGATATTCAGATTGGGAGATAATAAGGTAGGTAGGTAGATAGATATAAACACATAAATATATGCATACAAATAGACAGACAGAAATAAACAAATAGAAGACAGGCAAACATATAGACAGGTAGATAGATATATAGACAATTTGATAAATAGATTGATATAAATAGATAGATAGATTTATAGATAGATTAATAAACATATATATAGAAGAATAATAGATAAGATAGATAAATAGATAAATGACAGATAGATATTCTTCTAGATAGATAAATAAACAGAAAGATAGATAGATAGACAGACAGATAAATAAATAGAAATAGATAGATAGATAAAGAACTAAATAAACATATTGATAGATACAATGATAGACAAAACTGATAGGAAAATTGATAGTCAGATGATAGACAAATTGATAGAAATATTGAAAGACAGATTGATAAACAGATTTATTGAAAGATAGATAAATAGATAGATCAATAGTCCAAATGATAATAGATAGACAATTAGATTATAGATAGATAGACAATTAAATATTCAAATGATAGACATATATAATATATAGATAGATAGATAGATAAAAAGAATGATAAATAGATAGATAGATAGATACATAGAAAGATTGATAGATAGAAAGATACATAGAACTGACAGATAGATAGATATATAGATTGATAGAAAGATTGATATAACATATATATAGACAGTTAGATTGACTGATAGAAAGGGAGATAGATAGACATATAGATAGACAATAGATAGATAGAAATATGATAGAAAGATAGATAGACAGAAAGATTGACATATAATTAGACATATATAAAAAGAGATACAATATAGATTTATAGATTGATAGTCATATAGATAGATAGATAGATTTAAAATATACATATAAAAAGATAGAATGTTAGATAGATAGATAGATAGATAGGCAATTAATTGATAGATTCATAGACAAAAAACAATATTAAAAATATAAAGATAGTTAGATTGATGATAGAATATTATTAGGACTAATAGATAAATAGATAGATAGACAAAAAGATAGAAAAATAGATAAATAGATAGATAGATATATATAAGTTAGATAGATATACAAACAAATTGATAAACAAAAAAAGTATTTAAAGATATATAGATATACAGATTGATAGATACGTTCATAGATAGAGATAGATAATCAGATTGATATATAAATAGTTTGAAAAGATGATAGATAGATTATAGACACATTGATAGTGAGAGAGATAGACATTTTGATCGACAAATATATAGTCATATTGATATATATATTGATAGATAGATTGATAAATTAAATTGATGATAGATTAATTGAGAGATAGATAGCAAATGATAAATACAATTGATAAAGATAGATAGATAGATAGATAGATAAATAGATAAATAAATGATAGGCATATAGATAGATAAATATATATAAAGATAGATTGATAGATAGATAATTAATAGACAGTTTGATACACAATTGATGATAGATAGATTGATAGATTTATAGATAGATTGATAGACAGATTGATTCAAAGATAGATAAACACATAGATAGACAAATAGATTGACATATATATAACATATAGTAAGATAGATAGATAGATTATACAGACAGACAGATAGATATAGGTAGATATATAATTAGATAGATAGATTAGATGATTGATATATAAATAGATATAGAGAGATCAAAAAATAGATAGATAGATCAAAAATAGATAGATAGAAATAATCAGATACATTGATAGAAAGATGATAGGTAGACAAAATAGATAGATTAATTGATAGATAGATAAGACAATTCATAGACAGATGGATAGATACATTTATAGATAGATAGAAGATATATATATATATATATATATATATATATATATATATATATTAAATAGCTAGATAGATAGATATATCGAAAGACAGATTGATAGACAAATTTAAAGAAAGATTGATGTACACATATAGATAGATTTATAGATTTATGATAAACAGATAGATATGCAGATATATAGACAAATAGAGATACTAAAAGGAGATAAATAGATAGATAGATATATAGATATATAGATATACAAATGGATAGAAAAATAGATAGATATATAGAAGAAGAGAGATAGAAGATAAATTAG
>JAREIK010012886.1:402500-563657 GCA_029783825.1 Sapria himalayana | reverse complement strand
TTTTTGAGAATTTTACATAAAATTATAATATATATAATTATTATTTCTAAATTGACATTTGTGTGAATGTGTGCAGTATTGTGAGAAATTAAAATTAGAATTAGTATATGATCACTATTAATAACCTGATAAAAATTAATGACGGATATTGATATATATTCTTTTTGTGCTACATCAATAAGGATATAATTTGTATCCCAAAAATACATAAATCATTTATTAAAAAACTCACATCGAATTAAGATTAATAAGTGGATGATGATTGATGCACAGCTACTAATGCACATATAGCAGTCATTTAGCTCCAACATATCTAATGTGTTTGGCTTATGTGATACTTATAGTTTGAGATTTGGCCAATTCATTATAATCTTCATAAATATTTTATTAATATGATAATAAGGTGACTCATTATACAATTTTGACATGATTATGAAAGATGACTATTAGTTAGAAGTGTCAAACGGGCCGGCAAGGCCGGGCCGGCCCTTTTTTTTTGAGCACGAGCGTGCCTGGCCCGGCAAGGTTTAAAATAGCCGGGCCTGGCACGGCCCGCAGGCACGTCAGGCCGTGCCGTGCCTTGCCCGGCCTACTCTGGTTGGCCTGTCCGTACGGTTCGAGATTCGGGGGACCACGGATCAGGTCGAATCAGACCCGACCCGTGGTTTTTTTTGCAGAAGGGGCCATTGCGGGGTCGGGCTCAAGGGACACCCAACACGGGACAAACCCATGCCGGTGTGTCGTGCCACGGGTTGATCCGTGCCGGGCCAGGCACAGCTGAACCGTTCCCGGCCTCGTGCCGGGCCGGGCCAGCCCGATTGACACCTCTACTATTAGTATGAAACATGTGTTGATAGATAAAATGCATTGAAAAGATTCGACGATGTGATTTATAGCATCATTTACATGAATTTATCAAAAAGATGATATGATACTTTGCAGACAAATTCTTAGAGAGAATATATTCTTTTTTTCTCATTTGTTTATCAAAGAGTGATTTAAGCAACTAAAATTATATCTTGATAGAGTAAGGTTAGTATTATCAATCATAACACTACAATATTTTCATCACGTGATATTTAAAGAACTAAGAGAAATAGAATATGTATGCTATGAGGTAAAAAGACAAGAAAGATATTTTCTTTTTGTTGGAGGTTGAGTCATTCTCAAGAGAGCTGCAAGAAGTTACACTCGGGATTACAAAAAATTTTTGGAGATTCAAAGGTTATACATCAGACTACAAGACCTGCTCAATTTGATTCTTCTATAATCGTATCTGCTAGTATGGCTACACTAATATTTCCTCGGAATGAGTATGCCAAACTATATTCTTTGGGTGCTACTAGTTCAGGCACATCTACATACACTACATGTTCTGCACACTACCTCACTCCAAATTTGTTGGTAGTGGAATTGAGAGCAAATCACTAATAATCACACTCTTTTTATTCCTTTTATTGGGTCTAAAGAAATTGACTTGTCATGGACAAAAATATCATTGTCCAGATCAAGAGCACAATAATATCAATGATGATCATTTCTTTTTAATACATATCTTACATGCATCAAAGTTATAATATTATAGTTTATTTTTTGTCAATTACTTTATCAAGAATAAGATTTTAACATTGTTCCTCTTCTTCAATTATTTTTATAAAAAATATCAAACTAGACAGATGACTTTACGATGTATTAAAAAGATATTTATCTATTATTAATTAATTAATAAATCACTCACAACTAACACATTCTCATTGGACAAGCTGACGATTCTAAAACTAAGAATCACAGTGAGTGATGCATATTAAGTAAAAATATATCAATTAAAAAATCATACAAAAACTTTTTATTTGACACATTAAGAAAGTACTAGAAAAGACCTATTTCATATGAATCACATTATATTTAGATATTATGTAGGATGATTATGTATGATAGCTTTAGATTTTTTTAAACTTTTTTGAATTATTATACTCAATTTATATAGTTGTACACATTTAAATATGTTAGAGTTTTGCCTTTTTTATGAAATTTCATTAAAAATAAAAAATATGTTTGACTGTGTCATTGAGATGTTGAAAGGTGACAATACATTACAATGCACTTCTTATTATTTTTTTTTATTTCATTGAACAGGATAAAATAAATGATCAAATATTTAGTGCTGACATTGTTACACTAGATGAAATAGCTGAAAGAAAGAAATATCTGATTGAAAAGGCTATGATGCTCCTACTCATTATTATTATTTGAGACACGAGACACACCGAGGCACAAAAACATTTCAAAGCCTTAAGGAGTAAGGCATATATAAGGCATGTGCTTTTTTGAGAAGCACAATCTACATAAAAATATATAAAAATTATATATTTCACTAAGCAGTTATCTATAATTGTTATCTAGTAATAAAATACAATAAACTAAAAATATAAAACATAAAATTCATATAACAATAATATTTTCAATCATCATGATCATTCAAAATTATATAATAAAACAATTAGATTTCAATAATCCAACAAATAAATATAATTAGTTTGTGTCAAATAATGATAGGGAGAAAATATAATAATTTATGCGGGGTGGAGAATTTAAAAATATGTGCTGGAGACATTTAATATTCTATTTTAATGTTTGTGTGATTCACTTTTGTGTGGGATGTATTGCATTAAGTTTTTTTTTTGTTAGGGGGGGGGTATTGCATCGGGTTCACTTTGAGTGGGGAGTATATTCCTAGCATGTCAAAATATACACCTAATAACTCACCATTTAGCTAATAGTGATCGGGTCATATATTACTAATAATGTTAGTATAATTAATTATTTTTTTTTATATTTTCCTATATATATTCACATGAATTTAGGGTTTAAGATTTTTTGTGTTGTAAAGAAAATTAAAAAAAAAAGATTATGTTTAGAGATCATTAGCATAGTCTAATAAAAATATATTTAGATTTTAGTTGAACTCTTATGATTAAGAAAGAAGATCTATCACAAATTTTTGTATTTTTTTTACATGTAACCTAAAATTATGAAAGCAAAAGCAGACAGTTATTTCAAGATCTAATTAAGAAAAAAAAATACATGACTATGACATTAATTACTTGTTAGCTCCAATGGACTAGTCAATTCTTTGAGAAGATTTGTCTATTTGTTCAAAGACTAATGATATTTAGTGTGATAGTCTGACAACTAAACACGTTGTTAAACCCATTATTCCATGAGCAGACGAAATATATTAAGATTTATTGACAATTTAAATATTTTTTTTCTACTCCAAGCTGGGTATACAAGAAATAAATGCCCAAATTGAAGAGAGATGTTAAGGTTTGGCTTATCTTTTTAAATTATTATTTATTTCTTTTGTTTTTTTATTGTTTGAGAACTCAACTTGTAAGCTTCCACAAATCATATATATATATATATATATGATTTGTGTTGTATTTTGAATATTTTTTCAAATTAATAAAATTTTATGTTTTCTCATTTCTCTTTCTTTGCTACTCCTTCCCTAAATCCTAACCCTGACCCTAAAAAAAGTAGTATTAAACAATAACAATGATAAGATAAAATATAATCAAACTATCAAACAAGCTTCCCTCACTGTTCTTAATTAATCTAAAGTGATATTTAAACAAATAATACAAACAAGTTTCAAACAACCAAATAAAATATTTTTCTATTATTTCAACTAAAGGGCACACCATTATTAAAGCAAAACTGGTCACCATGAGATATTTTCGTATTACTTTCTCATATCATTTTTTGTCTAGACATCTTTTTAATTCGACAAACTTGCTGCATTTTGAATTTATAATCAACAATAAACTTCCTCTTATCCCATTAGGAGTTAGGACCACCAATTTGCTCTTGTAGGCATTTTGTGAATGAGTAAGGATATAACTCACTTGAGGCAAAGAAAAGAGCATATGATTTCTTATATCAAGAAATACATTTTTGTCGGATACTCTATTACTCACAATGGGTATGGGCATTACCCACCAAATGACTATATGATCATTACATGTATGGACATGATATTCTTTATGAATTAATCATTTTCAATGACTCGATCTAATAGAATTGACATTCAACACCATGATGAAGAATAATTTTTATGTTTAATTTTTATTATCATGAAGTGGTAACCATTGCCCCTACCAATCCGACTATATCTGATACTACAAGCATAGCTAATATTGAAAAGTAATGATACTTTTATTCTTGATATTAACAAGAAAAGAAATCTTGTTTGTGTTCCCATATGATACTACATAGGGACGCATATGTGTATATTATTTAGTCAATAATATAATGTTAATATAAGGTTTATTGGACCAATTTAATGATCTAATACAGTTAAGGGTCCAATTGTCTAATTAATACAGTGTGGGGCATAATCTATAATTGTGCAAAATCCCGGGTTAATTACTTATTTGTTGATGGGTAAATTAGTAATTAACATAAATTAAATAATTGGGATGTTGTCCCTGGTGAAAGTTGCTTATTTCATAAAGAGTTCTCTATCTTCCTTGGAACACACGCAAAAACCTAAAGTTAAAAACAAATAATTGAGGTTCCCCATCTGGCCCTGAAGCAACGAGCCACCAGAAGACATTCGTTCCTCGATTTTAATAAGAACATGGCATCATAATTAATCTCTATCTTATTATTAATAGTTTATTAATTTAATTTTAGATCATTATTATAATATCTATCAATAAAATTGTTTATATTGAATTTATATGAAATATAATTATTAATATTATTATAACTAAATTTTGTATTCACATTTCAAAAAATTTAAATATTATTATATTTTCAAAGGTTAAAACATATAAAAATGAGAAAAAATTACCAATTATTTTTGTTATTTTATTGTCTAAATAAAACCTATAAACCATTAAATGTCTTAAAACATAAATCGCTAAACTCCTAAACGACAAAACCTCTAAATACTTAAACCATTAAACTAGTATGCATTAATAATAAAGCAAAAGTCTGATTTTAATTTTTATTCAGTATAATTTTAATTTTTATTTTAATTATTTATTAGTTTATTTTTATAGAAATATTAATTACAAAATAAATTATTAATGAGACACATCTAATTTAAATTAAACTAGTATACCCTAAATAATAAATAATAAATCTCAAAATTATTTTTTCCATTATAATTTAAAATATTCATTTTAATTATTTATTTATTTATTTTTATATAAATATTAATTACAAAATAAATTATGAGTTAGATAGATACAATTTATATAAATTATTTTTCATCAAAAAAATATAGATAAACTTTTTAAAAGAAAAAAAAATTTCAAAACAAATAATTATTATTTGGTAATACATTTTCCTTTGCTATTGAATCATTTTAAGTTTTCATATTATATTTTAAGTAATATGAATCTTATTCATTATAGATTTTTAATTTATTTTATGATAATTATTAGAATATCTATCAATAAAAATTGTTTATATTGAATTTATATTATATATAATTATTATGATTATTATAAATAAATATTGTATTCACTCTTGAAAAAAATTTAAAATTATTACATTTTAAAAATTTATAACCTTAAAATCATAGAAAAAATAATTAAATAAATTTTTTATTATTTCATTTTTAAAATCAAACCTATCGACCATTAAATGCATACTTACTTTAATCAATAAGCTCATAAACCCCGGATTCCCTTAATACACAAACCTTTTAACATCTATATACTACTTAATTAATAATAAATCTCATTTTAATGTCTATTTATTATAATTTTAAATATTCATTTTAATTATTTATAGCTTAATTTTTTACAAAAATTAATTACAAAATAATTTTGAGTGAGACAAATATTATTTTAATAATTGATTTTTAATAAATAAAATATAAGCTTAGAAAAAGAAAGAAAAATTTAGAAATAAAATAGTATTATTAGTAATATATTTTGATTTGATTTTGAATCATTTTGTGTCGTGTAAGTATAAGTTAATTAATATTTATATTTTTAATAATAGTTTATTAATTTAATTTTTGATCATTATTATAATATCTATCATTAAAATTGTTTATATTGAATTTATATGATATATAATAAGTAAGATTAATATAATTATACATGATATTCACATCACAAAAAATTTTAAAAATTATTTTATTTTCAAAGGTTATAATCTTTGAATATCAGAAAAAATCAAAAAAAAAAATTTTTTATTTTTATTATATAAATAAAACCTATAAGCCACAGAATGCCTAAAAACATAAATTACTAAACTCCTAAACAACAAAACTCCTAAATAATAAAACCAATAAACCGGTATTATCATATATAATAAATCATAAATCTCAATTTAATTTGTATTCATTATAATTTTAAATATTCTTTTTAATTATTTATTGATTTATCTTTTAAAGAAATATGAATTACAAAATAAATATTGAGTGATACAAATATAATTTTAATAATTTATTTTTTAATCAAAAAAAATATATAAGCTTATAATAAGAAGTAAAAATTTAAAAACAAAAAATTATTATTTAGTAATATATTTTACTTTGATTTTGAATCATTATATATAGGTTTAGCAATGATATTTTAATCGGTGTCAATCTTATTAATAATAGTTTATTAATTTATTTTTTGATAATTATTATAATATCTATCAATAATATACTTATATTGAACTTAAATGTATTATAATTATTAAGATTATTATAACTATATATAATATTTACATTTCAAAAAAAATTAAAAATTATTATATTCTCAAAGATTATAACCTTTGAATATCAGAAAAATCCCAAAAACAATTTTTTATTATTTAAATAAACTTATAAGCCACTAAATACCTAAACATTTAAATCTAGAGACTCCTAAACCCCAAAACCCCCTAAATACTTAAAGCATTAAACCTATATAATCTATATAATAAATGATAAATATCATTATTATTTGTATTCGTTATAATTTTAAATATTCTTTTTAAATATTTATTAGTTTATTTTTTATAGAAATATGAATTACAAAATAAATAATGAGTGATACAAATATAATTTTAATAATTTATTTTTTAATCAAAAAAAATATATAAGCTTATAAAAAGAAGTAAAATTTAAAAACAAAAAATTATTATTTAGTAATATATTTTACTTTAATTTTGAATCATTATATATAGGTTTTGCAATTATATTTTAATTAGTTTCAATCTTATTAATAATAATTTATTAATTTATTTTTTGATAATTATTATAATATCCATCAATAAAATTACTTATATTGAACTTTGATGTATTATAATTATTAAGATTATTATAACTAAATATAATATTTACATTTGAAAAAAATTTAAAATTTATTATATTCTCAAACGTTATAACCTTCAAAAATTATAAAAAATCACAATAATAATTTTTTATTATTTTATTATTTAAATAAAACTTATAAACCACTAAATACCTAAATATTTAAATCTATAGACTCCTAAACCCCAGAACCCCCTAAATACTTAAAGTATTAAACCTAAATAACCTAAATAATAAATGATAAATCTCATTTTTATTTATATTCATTATAATTTTAAATATTCATTTTATTTATTTTTTTAGTTTATTTTTATACAAATATTAATTACAAAATAAATAACGAGATAGATATAATTTAAATAAATTATTTTTTATTAAAAAAATATAAGCTCATAAAAATAAAAAAAATTCATAAATTTAATATTTTATTTAGTAATTTAATTTACATTGATTTTGAATTATTTTGTGTTCTGCAAATATATTTTAATTAATATCTATCTAATTAATAATAGTTTATTAATTTATTTTTTGATCATTATAATAAAATATATTATAAATTTTTTTATATTGAATTTACAACAAATATAATTATTAAGATTATTATAACTAAGTATTGTATTCATATTTTAGAACTATTAATACTTATTATATTTTCAAATGTTATAACCTTTGAAAATCACGAAAATTCATAAAAATATTTTTTTGTTATTTCATTGATTAAATAAAACCTATAAACACCAAAATGCGTAAACATATTAATCAATAAACTCCTTAACCTCAAAACCACAAAAAACATAACAATTAAATAGTTATACCCTAAATTATAAATCATAAATCTCATTTTTATTAGTATTCATTATAATTTTAAATATACATTTTAATTATTTATTAGTTTATTTTATAGAAATATAAATTAAAAAATAAATTATTAGTAAGAAAAATATAATTTAAATAATTTATTTTTCATAAAAAAATATAAGCTTATAAATGGATACAAAAATTTAAACATTTAAAATTAATATTTAGTAAATATTTCACTTTGATTTTGAATCATTAGAGTATTGCAAATATTTTTTAAACAATATTTATCTTATTAATAATTTTTATTATTATTTTATGATCAATATTATAATATATATCAATAAAATAGTTTATATTGAATTTATATGATATATAATTATTATGATTATTATAACTTCATATTGTATTCACTTTTCAAAAAAAAATTAAAAAGTATTATATTTTCAAAGGTTATAACCTTAAATAAGAGAAAAAATGACAAAAATAAATTTTTTGTTATTTTATTTTTTAAATAAAACCTATAATCCACTAAATGACTAAATACTAAAATGACTAAACTCCTAACCCCCGAACCCGATTAATACTTAAAACATTAAATTTGTATATTCTAAATAATAAATAATAAATCATAAATCTAATTTTTATTAGTATTCATTATAATTTTAATATTCATTTAATTATTTATCAGTTTTATTTTTTAGAAATATTAATTATAAAATAAATTATTAGTGAGACAGATATAATTTAAATAATTTTTTTTTCATAAAAAAAAATATATGCCGATAAAAAGATGCAAAATTTTTAAAAAAAAATTATTATTTATTAATATATTCTATTTTGATTTTTAATCATTTTAGATTTTACAATTATATTTTAATTTATATCATTCTTATTAATACTAGTTGATTAATTTATTTATAGATCATTATTATAATATATATTAATAAAATTATTTATATTTAGTTTACATTATATAATTATTAAGATTATTATAACTAAATATTATATTTATATTTCAAAAAATATAAAAATTATTATATTTCAAAGGTTACAATCTTCAAAAATTAGAAAAAATCAAAAATTAAATTTTTTGTTTTTTCAGTCTTTAAATAAAACTATAAATCACTAAAGGTCTAAACACTTAAATCACTAAACTTCTAAATCACAAAATACCTAAATACTTAATTTATATATCCGGTATATCTTAATATAATAAATAATAAATATCAATTTTATTTGTATTTATTATAATTTTAAATATTCATTTTAATTATTTATTAGTTTATTATTATATTTTTATAATTTACAAAATAAATTATGAGTATGACAAATATAATTTAAATAATAATTTTTAATAACAAAAATATAAACTTATAAAAAAAGCAAAATATTAAAAAAATTATTATTTAATAATATATTTTACTTTGATTTTGAATAAATTTAGATTTTGCAAATATATTTTAAATAATATATATCTTATTAATAATAATTTATTAATTTATTTTTTGATCATTATTATAATATCTTGCAATGTAATTATTTATATTGAATTAAATGACTTATAATTATTAAGATTATTATAACTAAATATTATATTTTCATTTGAAAAAAATTTAGAAATTATTATATTTTCAAAGGTTATAAACTTCAAATATTAGAAAAAATAATAAAAATAATTTTTTTGTTATATCATTGTTTAAATAAAACTTATAATCCACTAAATGCCCAAACACTTCAATCTCTAAACTCCTAAACACAAAAGCCCCTAAATACTAAAACATTTAAACTCGAAAACCTTAAATATAATTTAAATAATTTTTTAAATTATTAATTACAAAATAGGTTTTGCAATTATATTTTAATTTATATCTATCATATTAATAATAGCATATTATTTTTATTTTTGATAATTGATATCATATCTATAAATAAAATTGTTTAGATTTAGTTTATATTATATATAATTATAATGATTATTATTACTAAATATTGTATTCACATTTTTAAAAATTTTAAAATTATTATATTTTCAAAGGTTATAAACTTTGAAAATATGAGAAAATATCAAAATAATTTTTTTATTATTTCATTGTTTAAATACAACCTATAAACTACTAAATGCCTAAACACTTAAATCAAAAACTCCTAAATATCGAAAACCCTAAATAGAAAATCCTTTTAAACTGTATACCCTAAATAATAAATAATAAATCTCAATATTATTTTTTTCATTATAATTTAAAATATTCATTTTAATTATTTATTCATTTATTTTTATATAAATATTAATTACAAAATAAATTATGAGTTAGACAAATATAATTTATATAAATTATTTTTCATCAAAAAATATAGATAATCTTATAAAAATAAGAACAAATTTAAAAAGAAAAATATATTATATAGTAAAATATTTTGCTTTCCTTCTGAATCATTTAAAATTTTTTAATTATATTTTAATTGATATCTATCTTATTAATAATATATTATAAATTTATTTTTGATCACTATTACAATATTTATCAATAAAATTATTTATATTGAATTTATATGATAAATAAATATAATGATTTTTATAAATAAATATTCAATTAACTTTTGAAAAAAATTTAAAAATAATTATATTTTCAAAGGTTATAACCTTTGAAAATATCAAAAAATAATAAAAATAATTTTTTATTATTTTATTTTTTAAATAAAACCTATAAACCACTAAATGCATATCAGTTAAATCAGTAAACTTCTAAACCCCGTGATAACTAAATACATAAACCATTAAACCGCTATATACTAAATAATTAGTAAATATAATTTTTATTTCTATTTATTATAATTTAAAATATTCATTTTAATTATTTATTAGTTTATTTTTATAGAAATATTTATTACAAAATAAATTATGAGTGAGACAAATATACTATAAATAATTAATTTTTAAACAAATATATATATATACGCTCATAAAGAAGTAAAAATTTAAAAATTAAAAATTATTATCCGGTAATATATTTTACTTTAATTTTGAATCAATTTGGGTGTTGTAAATATTTTTTAATTAATTTCTATCTTATTATTAATAGTTTATTAATTTAATTTTTGATCATTATTTTAATATCTATCAATAAAATTGTTTATATTGAATTTATATGATATATAATTTATTAAGATTAATATAATTATACATGGTATTCACGTTTCAAAAAATTTTAAAATTTATTTTATTTTCAAAGGTTATAACCTTTGAAAATCAGAAAAAAAAATTTATTTTTATTATATAAATAAAACCTATAAACCACTTAATGCCTAAAAACATAAATTGCTAAACTCCTAAATGACAAAACCCCTAAATACATAAACTATTAAACCGGTATACCATATATAATAATTTATAAATATCATTTTAATTTGTATTAATTATAATTTTAAATATTTAGTTTAATTATTTATTAGATTATTTTTATAGAAATATTAATTACAAAATAAATAATGAGCGAGACAAATATAATTTTAATAATTTATTTTTAATCAAAAAAAATATATAAGATATAAAAAGAAGTTAAAATTTAAAAACAAAATTTTATTATTTAGTAATATATTTTACTTTGATTTTGAATCATTATAGGTTTTGCAATTATATTTTAATTACTATCAATCTTATTAATAATAGTTTATTAATTTATTTTTTGATCATTATTATAATGTCTATCAATAAAATTACTTATATTGAATTTAAATTACTTATAATTATTAAGATTATTATAGCTAAATATTATATTTACTTTTTAAAAAAATTTAAAAATTATTATATTTTCAAAGGTTATAACCTTCAAAAATAATAAAAAATCACAAAAATAATTTTTTGTGATTTTATTATTTAAATAAAACTTATAAACCACTAAATGCCTAAACATTTAAATCTCTAGACTCGTAAACCCTAAAATCTCTAAATACTTAAACCATTAAACATATATAACCTTGATAATAAATAATAAACCTCATTTTTATTTGTATTCATTATAATTTTAGAATATTCATTTTAATTATTTTTTAGTTTATTTTTATAGAAATATTAATTACAAAATAAATAATGAGTGAGACATATGGTGGATGATGTGAATATATTCAGTAGGCTCCTTACCAAGACTGAGGTGGAGGATTACAGCCTTGACTGTATCACTCACGTTATCTCGGGAGAAGAAGGACTAAAGTTATGTAGGACTCTCACATTAGAAAAGGTGTGGGAGGTACTGTTTACTATAAAGTCATATAACATTCAAGGGACGGATTACTTATCCTCATTCTTCTATAAGTCATGCTGGGACATAGCTAAATGCGATGTGTAGGATGATTGAGTTAGCTTCTTCAAGAAAGATTAGCTGCCGAAATCCTTCTACAACATCATGATCTCTATATTCCACAAGGAGAACCAAGCAATTTGGAAGGACTGGAGACCGCTCAGACTTTGCAATGTGTCGTATAAGATTAATTCCAAGATGCTAGACACGTGGATTAAGATAATTCTCCATAAGTGCATATCGGAGAATTAGGTTTGCTTTGTACTGGGGAGGAATATATTTAATAATATTCTTCTAGCATATGAAATGACTCGCCTGATTTTCAATGAAAACAAGAGGTCAACCTGATCATTAAGCTCAATATGGTGAAAGCATATGATAAGGCCAGGGCGGACTGGTCTTAAATGGGTAGGTATTCACCCAGTTTAGATTCCCCGTGGAGTGGAACAACATGATCGACATGTGCATCTCCCATAATTGGTTCTCAATTATGATTAATGGGAAGATATTAAGTTTCTTTTTGTCCACTTTGAAGGCTCCGGTAGGTGATCCACTGTCACCAACCCTCTTCGTCCTAATGGTAGAGTACCTCTTGAGGCGCCTTAATGAGCTCTACGAGAAGTACTCGGGAGTCAATTACCTCTTGGGTAGTAATGTATCAGTCAGCCACTAAGCTTATGTGGACGACACCATTATCTTCACTAATGGCACTTGAGCAGCGCCATTAGGAAGGCAGGGGAGATGCAGCATGGAACAAGCAGATTTCAGGCCAGACCATTAACTTTTTGAAAGACAGTTTTTACTGTAAGAAAAAAAATCAAAGTGTAACTTCCCCATCACGTACTTGGGCATTTTCCTTTTCAAGTGGCACAACAAGAGTATATTATGATAAATTCTTGACGAAATTCTATTCTCGAATAAAGGGTTAGCTGAACAAGTTGCTTTCGAATGGAAGAAATATATTATTGATCAGGCACATTCTCGACTCACTCCCTTATAACCTTATAAGGGAGTGAGTCGAATATAATTTCATATTTTTTTCATCATCAATAAATTATATAACCTTATAAAAAGAAAAAAAAATAAACGTCAAAATTTTATTTAGAAATATGTTTTATTTAGATTTTGAATTATTTTAGGTATTATAAATATATTTAAATAAATATTTATTTTATTTATAATTATTTATTAATTTTTTTTTCATTGTTATAATACCAATCAAGAAATAAACTTATATTAAATTAACATGATATATTATTCTTATGATTGTTACGACTAAAATATTTAGTAAAAATATAGAATTTAGATTGGAAAAAAATTTAATTATTTTATTTCAAAAGTAAATAAAAAAATGTAACAATTATTTAATTTAAATAATTTATTTTAAACTAAAATAAAATAAGAAAATGTAACAATTATTTTAATTCAAAAGTAACCTTTGAAATTATTTTATTCAAAATTATTTATAGGTTTATTTTTATATAAATAATAATTACAAAATATATTATAAGTGACCCAAATATAATTTGAAAAAATTTGATTATGATCAAGAAACTATATAATCTTATAAAAAATTATAGAAATTTAAATACTTAAAGGTATTATCTAGCAATATGTTTTCCTAAGATTTTCGATAATTTTATAAATACATTTTAATAAATACTTTTGTTATTTACAAGAGTTTAATAATATATTTTACTGTCTTTATTATAATATCATTCAAGAAACTAGTTTATATTGAATTAGCATGATATATTATTCCTAAAATTATTATAAGCAAACATAGACAAGTGAGAGAATGTAACATTAATAAGGATAAGTTAAACATCACTATGCCAACATTGAAAATCCATTTGAGATTTCTAACTTTTTATGCTATAAAATAAGATTTATCTCCTTGAAATATATCATAATCTCAATTTTATTTTAGCTTGATAATTTTTTATTATATTATTTAGTTTATCATGTTAAAATTATATTTTTTATTTTCTATTAATTATCGTGGGTTTTATTTTTATAATATAACATAACATTTAAACTCAATGTCAAATTAATAAATGCATTAATAAAATATTGGGAACAAAGGAACGTGATACAAAATTATAGCATTAATAAATGCTTCAACATGGCATTCAATAAATGTTTGATGAACTACAATTTTAACAAATGAAAAAATAGTTTTTTTTTATTTAGAACACGAAATGAAAAAATATTAATAACCTAATTCCTCATTACACCAATACTTTTATCACAAAAAAAATAAATAAAAACTATAAAATAAAATAAAATAAAAACTCATCTTGCTGCCACAGCCGTTTCAACAACCATTTCATTTTTAAGTAGATAATTTTAACAAAATAACTAAAATTTGTGATGAAAATACTTTTTTTTTCAAAAACATGCTCGTTGCACAAATCCTAGTTAGTCAAGCAGAGTGATCTCGCATATCAACATTAAAATCAAACATACGCACTTACTTTTAACTAAAAGATTTTGTTTACTCTTTTTAGAAATAACCATCATTATCATTGTGAAAATGCTTTCTTAATATTGCCATAGTATATTGTATAAATATTAGTTCTACAAATAATTTAACCATTTATCAAACTTCTAGTCTTTCATATATATCCAACTCGTGATTATTTTAATTCATCATTTTTATTCAAATTTTAATCTACTTTTTAAAAATTCACCTTGATTTTTTCAATCATTTATTTATTTGAGTCATGTATAACTTCTTTTTTGAATGCATAAATCGATACGATACTCTATTTTTTTTACATAAATATAATTCCTAAAAATATCTCAATTATTTTATTTTTAATTTGTATCATCGCGGATTTTATCAAATATCCATCTTGATATGTATTTCTTTATTATTTAATTTATTTTTCTTATTATTTCTCTACTTTATGCTTGGGAGCACCTTATGAGCATTTTGCTAAAATCATCTTATGATTGAGAACACCCTACGAATAGGTCTCAATCCAAGTAGCCTAGCATTTGTAAGTAACTCTTATTTGTATGTTTTATCTTTTTGATTATAAAATTATTATTATTATTATTTTGTATTATGCACATTATGATTATGTGCATATTAGACATACTCCACATGCATTTGTCATGACAAAAAAAAAACTAAAAATTAATATGCTGAGCTTTGAAGACTTGTGAGAAACTTTATAATGTTTGATAAAAATTCTAGAAAGCTCTAAAGGCTTCAACCCATCTTCTCATTCTAAAATATTTTATGAATTTCTAATGTAGTATAATTATGACATGTGACATAATTTGAATCTTTGATAAATGAGAGCTTGTGTGTATAATATTATGAATTTAACTTTTATTAATTTGTAACACACTCGTGATGCACAGTAGGCAAGGGGGGAGGAGGATGTACCTAGCACATAAAGCTCTCACTTTAGCATATAATATATGAAAAATTAATATCTTAATAATATTATTCTCAAAAATCAAAAAGACTACGTCTAATAAGCTTCGCACTCAATATCAACAATCCCTAGAAAATAATATTTATTATTGTACAAAGACCTAACTTGCGATACATACAAATTACATAATAACTTCTTGGATTATAAGTCATCTCAAAATTATTTTTGTCCGGACATTTTTAATTATTGAATTCTTATGAAATTCAGTATGTTATTATTTATATAATCACAAATAAATCCTAGTGTGGGCCGACTATTATTATCATAGAATAGGCCAAGTAAATCCTAGATGCACTATGTATGTGCACATTAGCATGCACTTTGCACCACATGCACGCAAAAAAATGCTAAATTGTGTGCAATAGATTGTTGGTGCAATGTGCAACACCAATCCATTGTTGGTGTCAAAATTTGTGTGTAGGAGCAAGTTACATTGGTGAAAACGAGGGAGCATCTATATGGTAACATTATGCATATTGCATACATAAAAAAATTTCTAGCAATAGACATATTATACAAATAAATGATATATCAAAAAAAGTTATGCCAATTATTTTCATAAAAAATATTCTAATGGCTACTTCTTACTTGCTATTATCATAATCATATATTAGTTCTCACGTAATTACTTCATTGTGATGCTGATAATAGATCATATAAAATTTCTCTAAGTAACAAATATTTCACATCCACCAAATAATATAGTTCTAGTGACTAATATTATTATTTTAGATACCGAGTCACAAATTGATCAACTAGTAATCATATCATAGATAATTTCTATTTGTTCATTATTTTTTATTTTTTTCCTTGATATGATAATAGTAAATATCAAACAATCAAAAATTATTTAATGTTACAACATTAAACTTAATATTTTGTTTCTTTCATGTATTTGTTTTATCCCACATTAAGTTAACAATCTTTTTCATAAAATTATCTTTAAATTTAACTCAGACTCTAACTAGAGATGTCAGACAGGTCAGTTCAAGTCATAGAGCCTATTTTTGTGTGCTTAACAAGGGCATAGTGAGTGGTCAAGATGACTATGAGGTATTCATGCATGGATTGATGACCCACTGGATAAATTGGTGGCCCCATTGCTATCAGATGGCAATCTAGGTTTGTACGAGAAAAAACTAGGTGCTTTTAGGCTAGCCTTTGATCACATGTCATACTCGAGTCCGAGTTCATAGTTTGCATTACGCAAGGCACAACCTGAGCATGACTCAAATGCCATAATAATAATATATTAAAATATATATCTGATATCTATCATACTTATTGTACTAATAATAATAATATATTACTCAAATTATAATTTAGACATGTAGTGTTGGCACTCCCTTTTTATAAGTTTTCTAAAATATTTTTTTAAGGATATAATTTTAACCAAAAATTATTATATCAACCAATTTTTTCTTCTATATGTTCTCATTGTGTCCTCTCAAATATTATATCCCAAAATGATATTATTTATTTTACCAATCAAAATTTTTGAAAATACATATTTTGTTCATGATCTCTCATCATTATGTATCAGAATAACACTTAAGATGACAAAGTATATCTTTTTAATTACTCCAATATTCAAAAAAGATTAAAATATTATTCATCTATATCTGATAGAGCATTAAAGAGTAATAATATCACTTTTTTGAGTAAGATTGATATACTTATATGAATCTATTATTTTTCTTCACATTTCTATAATATCCTATTAATTAAGAGAGATATTTACTCATCAACTATTTCTAAACTTATTAATTCACATTATGATAATACTCATATCATTATCATGCATACTAATAAATATACAACAAATAACTCAAGAAAAATCAAGATTACCTTGGAATGAGAATATTTGAATCTCTCTTTAGTCCAAATAATCTGGTAGCTCTTAAGTCTATTTACTCTCAACTCAAGATGATCCAAGATTAAAAAGACTTGATACTCATCTCATAAGGAGCTTAGCTGATTGGGACTTTTGACAATATCCAGGAGGTCACGAGTTCAAGTCTTATTGGTGGGAGGTACTAAGAGATATTTCTTACCTGCTCGATTCTCCGAATGCCAATGGGATGTAGGAGCCCACGTAAGTGGGCCCTACAGTTCTTGGTTTCCAAAAAAAAAAAGACTTGACCACCTTTAAGTTAGAGTTAATACTAGAAAAATGAGACATACAATATGTTCAAATTTAGGTAGAATCTCCCGTCAAAACTAGATGATTCGACCATTATTATTCTGATCTTGATCTTTCAATTTCTTTTTAAAAAAATAAAAAAATTGCAGACATTACTCTATTTCACGTGTTGTTGTTTTTTAACTATTATTTGGTGTCATTTAGTACATCTCATAATGATATTATCAAAGAGAATTTATTTAAGACAATATCTCACTAAGTATAATATTGGACCATATTATAAGACAAAGAAACTAATACTTCAACCTACAAGAATATTTATTATTAGTTGCAATATAGATTTATTGTATTTTCTTTAAATAAAGATTTCCTACTTCATGAGAGATATATTATATTTCAAATAAAATATGTGATTGACATGTTCTCATGTCAATTAATCTTTAAGATTGTGCTCCAGAAAATACTCCTATTGAGTAGAGTATTAATTTTTTATCTGATTTGAACTCTTGAGTTAAATATATTATATATAAGAGAATCATAAATAGATTAATTATTTAATTATGAATAAACTAAATATATTTTTTTATAATCGATAATATTACTTATTTCTTGGATTTTTCAAATGTTCCTCTTGATTATTTAACTATTACTAAATCAAATATAATTTATAGTTAATATAGTTAGTATGAATATTATTTCACGAGCTAAACTTGATTCACAAATTTCTACTCAACCCATGACACAACTTAAGAATAATTTGTAACCTAGAATAAATTTTGCATAGAGCAAGCTGATGATTCAAGTCATCTAATGACAGATGATATTAAGGCACAAAGACTAACCTTCCAAACATAGATTTTCCAAAGTCAAGCCACAAAGACTAATTATGCAACTCATCAAGATTTACTATGATGGATACAGATGAGCAACTCATCAAAGATTATTGTGTGCTATAGGCCAAGCAATAAGTGTACTAATGTACTTTTAGCATACACTTCAAAAGTTTAAATATAACAAGAATATTCATTATATATTTTAAGTAAAAAAATAAGTATACATGATAGAATATAAGCTTGATCATATAAAAATATTTGAATCTATCAAAAACTTTCATCATAAATTATGTATAATAAACTTCTTATGCTCGATAACCTCTAGAAACTAATAAGAATAAATATCTAAATTATAAACTCCTATGATAAAAGCACAAAAATTAAAAAAAATACATGTAATAACCAAAAAAAATCATTTTTATGAATGTGTTGAATTAACTGGATGATAATTATTTTATGTCATATGTAATATTCTACAATTTTCAAATTGAATCAAGCATCTAGGTATGAAAATCACATGTGTTTTCATATACATCTTCTCTTTTATATATGATGAAGAAAAATATTCTTCATTTCCAAAAATAAAAAACTCATTCATTAAAAAATTATAAAAATAATATTTTAAGCCCTACAGAAAGTTATGGACTTTAACAAGAGATGGAAAAATAATCCTTAAGGTATATCAAAAGTGAAATATGTTTATCTCTTTCAATATGGCATGTCCTTGCTTTAAATAAAAAAATATTTCAAAAGAAGATCGGAATAATTGGTACACTCGCAATATGAAATGAAGTGTGAAAAAAATAAAGAAATATTATGATATGTAATTATAGGACAAATAAAATGTTGAGCCATTAAAAAATTACCAAAGAGAAAAAATATTACAGCATAAATTCATACTATTTCATTATTCTAAAAACATAAAAAATAAAAATATATACTTTATACCATTTTTTAAGAGAGAAGCTGATTTATTACTTATCAACACATTATGAAACAAAATTATTTTATTTTATCAAGAATTCTTTTATCCCACTCACTAAATTTAATGGAGGATTTGTCGAACAACCCTGATTACTTAACTCATCTAGGACTCTCTAGAACAAATGCAACCAACACACAGTGAGTAAAGAACCACGCAGCATAATTGAGTCGTAGATGTGATTTAAACAGCACCCAATAAACAGGGAACATTGAAAAGAGGTTCCCAGGAAGAAGGAAAAAGCAAACCATTTGCATTGTCAACCGGCACAACTAGTAAAAGAATCTCCTGCATTGCACTGAGATTTTCATCACGAGACAGAGAAGTATTTTCCAGGTCACGTATTGCCCTCTGCATCAGCTGCACATCCGTAGGTGTTTTCCACTCGTTCAATAATTCCTGCAACAGATATAAGGAGTTGTTAGGATCGTCATGCTTTTTAGTAATGGCTAAATTCGCCCCGGAGAGTTTGTTGAGATGAGGAAAAAGCCATGCTGGTATTATATCCCCCTGAACGTACACGACCGGGTCAGAATGAACACAAAACGGAAGGCGTCAAAGATCAAAATAAAACAATAATAGCAGGCACAAAGGGTTGTTCGAGGAGATGAGCGGCTTTCCCAGATCAGGGTCCCGGTATCATGTCCAACTTAATTACAACATCGCGATAATTTTTCATTCGATCAGACTAAAACACCGTGACTATAAAAGCATGGAATTCGAACCGTAATTTCTGTTTGACGCTGCTTAAGCCCTCGAGAAGATGGACGCTGGAGATCTCGGGCTGTTTCGTTTAGCTTATCTGGGTCTGAGTGCCCTGGTGAAATGGAAGTAGAATAAAACGCAATCCTGCTTTCTTCCAGAAAAAACGAAAATAGAGAAACAGCAATTATATACAAAATCACGAAAGAGAATTGCCGCTTGTACCAATTGCCCATCTTAACATTCCATCTAGAAAATAAAAACCGCCGTCCAAAGGGTTCGCATCATTGCCACCCGAATCAGCAAAAGGCTCCTCCAAACGCAGAAGATCGGATTCATCGTTTGAGCCCGAGCCCGACCTGTATGGTAATTCGAACAAGGAAGTAGCGTTTCCACGCTCTCCATGGGCAGCAACGGCAAACGAATCCGTTTGCACCGACAACAAGAACAGCGCCGTCCGGGCCACCAACGCCCCCAGAGATTTGGGCAGCGCACCTCGTCGTCGCATGCTTTCTTCCGCCGCTGTATGAACCTTGAAAACATAATTTAGAAATATAAAATTTATAGAAGTAAAATTAAAAAAAAAAACATAGAGAGAGAAATTAGAAACAAAACTTTAGAGAGTGAAAAAATTTAGAAATATGAACTTTAGAGACCCAAACATAATCCTTTCTTAATATCAAACTTGCATGGCGCAAACAAAATATCTATGATAATAATTGCAGGTGAAAAATATTAGATTTTAAAATTATAAAAATTTAAATTATGTATTTTATCACCATAGTGATGACATGGCATTTTATATAGTATTTTAGATTTTATTTTTAAAAGTTAGTTAAATTTAGTTGAAGTTGTTAGCTAAAATAGATAGTATTTTAGAGTTATTTTAAAAAAATGATTAGTTAAAATAGATAACATAATATTTTAATATATTTTGAGTGGCTATTTTTGATAGACCTATTAGATATGCTCTTATGGTGACATTAAATTATATGGTGAAATTGGCACATACATGATATTCTAATAAAAGATATTCATCTATAATCTATATAAATTTCCAGGCCGCATTTTTTATAGAGATTAAAATAATCTATAAATCATAGTGTCGTGATCCATGGTCTAAGAGATTCCATCTATTTTGCCTTATTTTTTCATTAGACAACTAATAAGTAAGGTATTGGGGATGCAGTGTTTAGGATTTGCAAATATTTTTATGCTCGATCTATAGCATCTTGGATTCCACATGGTTAGTGGCAGGTATTCTTTAAACTTTCATTGTATATTAAAACTTCAAGTTGAAGAGTTAATATATAGGTAGAATAAATATTTATTATTATTTTTTTGATACAGTAACTTATTTTGTGTTAGTATAAATTTCCACTTCTTTCATTAGTAATTATAGATTTAAACTTAACTTTTATTACATGTAAATTGATAAAATATAGTTTTTTTTGTTCTCTCACTCTCTATCTACCTATTTCTCTCTCTCTCTCTCTATGTCTATCTCTCAACTCTCTCTCTACATATATATATATATATATATATATATATATATATATTGATTTAAGGTGTCAGAGAAGTATAAAATCAAGTTTATTTCAAATGGTAATGTATTAATATCAAGTTTTTTTTATTTTTAAATAAAAAAAAGTTGAAATTTTTATGTTTGAACCAGATTTGAATGTATTAAAGCTAGTTCCTTTAAACACTCACCACTTTTCTATTTAGGAAGGTTCTTGTTATACCTAAGCAGAGACATACAGTTTAAAGACCATGTTTGAGCCACATAATGAGTTGGCAACCTCGGCTTTATTGGTTTTCCACTTGAGCTTTCTTTACGCCTATGTCAATACTTTAACTTTACTGTGTCTTATATAGACATCATTTCTTCCTTGCAGCCATGCATTACTTTATAGCATCGTTATATTTGTCCCCAAGAATACTGGTCTAAACTAGTTAGCTGAGTTGTGTTTGTTGGCTAATCCTACAAGGTTGCTAACTTGCTATAGGTAACTAGCAACATAAGATATTTTTAGATAAACTAGATTTATTTTCCATAAACAGATGCGATCATATGAATATGTGGGGAGAACATTTTTGAGTTGCAGGTTAAAAGCAATAATTGCTTACTTAAGCATTACTAAAATTCCAACATAATCATGGCACAAGCATTCCCTGTTTGTTCATATTTTTGTGCCTTGTTCATGCAAAGAAGAGAAACAATTTGGATCACTTTTATTTATTGGTGGAATATTTGTTATGAACCTACTCTGTATTGTATGTTATCTACTTTGTAGTTTAGTTTACACACCCAAATAAATATTTGGATAGGCGCCACCAATCATAGAACACAACGTAACCTAAGTCTATCAGCCATGGCTCTATCGCTGATAATGATATATTGGGGATGGTATTTTTAGCTTCCATTCGGCTGGGTTGTTGTTCCACATGGTAGGTGTACATCCATGTGTATCAATTGATTCTTCTTGCAATAGTTTTTTTTTTTTTTTCCAAATACTTTTTTGCAAAATGTGTACATCCAGAATACCATGTTGTTCCACATGGTATTCTGATAATGATATATTGCAAAATGTGTTGAAGTTGGGTTTCTAGAATTTATGGTTCTTATTATGATCATGCATGATCGATTATTTAGTAGCTCCAATTCTTTTTTTTTTTCCAAATACTTTTTTTCACTATTTTTGAAGAAAGACATGCCCGTCAGAGTATGTTCCTCATATACATTTGTTAATATGCATGCTTGTGTTGCTGCACTTTCCATATACATTTAATATATGTGCTAGTGTTGATGCGCCTCCCATATACATCAAAGTGGGACTCATTATTTAGATTTGAAGCAATACGTGTATGTAGTATTATTACACCTCTCAAATTTAGAAGTATAAGACTTGATGGGTCAATGGCTTCATGCACATGATAAATAATATATATTTATATATTTATATATAAATATATAACTATATAAAGATATTTAAATACATAAATATATAAATACATAAATATGTAAATACATAAATATGTAAATACATAAATATGTAAATACATAAATATGTAAATACATAAATATGTAAATACATAAATATGTAAATACATAAATATGTAAATACATAAATATGTAAATACATAAATATGTAAATACATAAATATGTAAATACATAAATATGTAAATACATAAATATGTAAATACATAAATATGTAAATACATAAATATGTAAATACATAAATATGTAAATACATAAATATGTAAATACATAAATATGTAAATACATAAATATGTAAATACATAAATATGTAAATATATAAATATTTACATATATAAATATATAACTATATAAATATATAAATATATTTCATTTCTGGAATAAATAACTAACATAATATACTGTGAATATGAGGATATTTTTCTTGATGAATTACCAGTATTGCCCCCGCACGGGTGGAGGTGTAACATAAATATTACACATCCACGCGTCAGTCCCGTCGCCCGCCATTGTGATGGCCGCCGCCGGTCCGTTGTCCTCCGCTCCTCCGTTCCCGTCCGTGGGAACCAGGTCGGCCCGCGCTCGGTGCCGCCTCACTGAGGGTCAGGTAGTCTGGGTGTGGTGTGGGAGGAGCAGGGAAAATTTTTCGTGTGGGTGTAAATGTGGGCGTGCTCTGCAGAATTAAATAAATAAAACACGCAAAAATAAAAAAGAACGAACTAACCCGGAACCGCTCCTGCCAGCAATCTCTCGCGCGCCGTCTCCCTTGGACACCACTTTCTTTTTCCTTATGTTTCCTTATGTTTCCGTGAAAAATAAATAAGTGTACGACCATTTATTAAACTAGGGTCCGACCACCTCTATCCAGGGTTCGACCAAGGCTAATGTTGTTTAATAACCTACCCATTATTTAACAACCACTGCATGTTGTTTAACTAAGGTTCAACAAAGGGTACCACCGGTTGTTTAATATTATTCAAGGGGTATAAACTTATAAAATTAGAAAAAATCAAAAATAAAAATTTGTAATATTAATTTGAATAAATAATTAAACATAGAAATATTTTTCGATGGTTATTAAATTGCATTAACTTTAAAAAAAATCATAATATTAAATTATAAATAATAGTTATAAACTACTAAATGCTTTACTTAAATTAATTAAATTGGTATACCTTAAATAATAATTATTAAATCTCATTTTAATTTATTTTCATTGTAATTTTAAATACTTATTTTATTTATTTATTTTTTATTTTTAAATAAATATTAATTACAAATATATTATGATCGAGATAAAAAATTTTTAAATAATTTATTTCTAATAAAAAAAATTATATAACCTCATAAAAAAAGCAAAATTTTGCTAAATAATAAATAATAAATCTCATTTTTATTTGATATATTAAATTGATAATATTCATTTTATTTATTTATTTATTTATTTTTATATAAATATTAATGACAAAATAAAATATGAGTAATACAAATATAATTTAAAAAATTAATTTTTCATCAATAAATAAATAAGTTTACAAATAGAGGCAAAAATGTTAAAACAAAAAATTATTATTTAGTAATATATTTTTTGAAAACATTATTCTCGTTAGTGTTTTTGAAAAAACAGTTAACGACAAGATCATTTTCAACAATATATATATATATAGTTCATCATATGTATATTATAATATTTTTTTCACTTAGATTTTAGTTCTTTCTAAGTATTCTAATTAAATTTTTACTAAATATTTTTTAATGCCTACAATTTAATTAACAATTATTTTAGGACTTATGTACCATCTATCTACTAACTTCTTTAAAATAAATAGCTTTTTCATGAGTTTTTTAATTATTTAAAAAATAGTAATCTAATATCAAAATATGTAATTTATTGATATGTTATCTTACATATATTAATCATCACAATAATTAGTTTATATTTGAACTCACATAACAGATCTTTCACACATTTATTTTAACTAAACTCTATAAATTGAGTACTCATTTTTATTAATATGACAAGAACAATTTTATAAAACACATTCATCACCAAGATATAATAATCACAAAAATATATATGTATTTACGTACCCATGTGCCAAATTTCTTAGCATCATATTTTTCCAATAGATTTTGAATAATTATGCTTAATTCAATTAAACTTTGGTTAACAATTTATATCAAATCAAATATTTTGTAAATTTATTTTTATCATAATTATAACATCTAGTCAAAAATTAGGCTATATTATAACAAACTTCATAAATTACCCATCACCACATTTTTACCTAAAATATTGACAATAAATAATTTTAATCAAAAAATAATGACAAAAATTACACATTATTTAAATATATGATAGCCTCAATAAAATGAATGAAAATTGATGAAATCACAAGAAACTTTATATATATGTGTATGTGTTTTTGGGCACGTGTACACACACACACACACACACACACACAGCAATGGGTCATGATAAGGCACCTTTTCTTCCATTCTATTTTATAATCGCTTTGCTCGGTGAAAATTGATGAAGACACAAATATGAAGAAATAGATCGGGATTCTTTAGGTTATTGACGACCCAAGAAAAGGGTATTTCAAATTTAGGTTCAACCCCTTGAACACGTATAAGCTTAATTTCAGACGAAGCTGGTGAGCAGTCAAGTGCGACTGAGTCCTGAAATGAACTCCCTATCTCTTGTTCCTCTTTTCCTCTAGTATTGCAGTTCCCGCATGCCTTTCCATTGGCGATGCAACTTGGAAGAAGCATTGTTAGGGCCTCGCACAGAGTCAAGTAAGAGTCTGTTTGATAAACCATTGAAGATTTTTAAACCTTTGAAAATAAAAATCTTCAATGGTTTTATTTTTTCAATATGAAAATATTCAAACCATTGATAAACCATTGATCCCTAAAATAAAAATTTTATGGATAACTTAATTGAAATTTTAAATAAAAAACAATTGAAAATAATGAGTATGTAGAGACCTACTTGTAATTGAATACAAAAAATTTTCAATAAAAAATTTGATTTAAGCTAACCATTTTGTACTTTTTTTTTTACCTTCATTTTTATTTTCTCATTCACGTTACAGTTTAATTTGTGAATCTGTCTTCTTCTCATCTTTTCTTCTCCACCACCACAAACTCTAATCCTAATACTCTTTTATTATTAATTTAATAGAAAAAATAGCAAATTAACTAGTTGCTTAGTAATTTTTATTTTTATATTAAAAGTTTGATGGTTTTAAAAAAATTTAGATTCTATTAATTATTTTTTAAAAATATTTGTCAATTTTTAGAAATTATGATTTACTTATGAATATATTTCTAGTGATATTTTTTATATAATAATTAATAATTATAGTGAAGAATAAAATATTATTAGAAACTCTATCTATTTTTGATTATGTGTAACACAATGATAATAAGAATAAATATGTAAAATACATAATTTTCAATATTCAACATTTATAGTTGTCAAGAAATATATTTATCTTCAGTATTCAATTGTCAGTAACTTATCAAACAGTTTTATAATACAAATTCAATACTTATAAAATTCAACACTTAATTTTTTTAGTATTTATTTTTATGTACTTAAATTTTTTTAATTTATCAAACAAACCCTAAATCTCAGAAGGATTATAACGAAAAATAATTCCTCACTGAGGCAATGGCAGAATTTTAATAATTTCACTAAAGAGTTTTTTTTTTTTTTTTTTTTTGAAAAATGTCAAAAATACCCTTGCACATAAAATTTTAATATTTTTGCATTTTCATGTTATCCAAAAATACACTAGATAAAATGTGTATTTTATAATAGGATAAACATGTGTGGTCAATTTTATTTATTTTATAGTATACTTATTTTTCACACTAGATAAATTGTGCATTCACGACTCGATGCGAGTAACATCATATTGAGTTTCATTATATAATCTCATTCAATATCATATATGTTGAATCGGTCCGCCACATATTCAACTACATTTATATTACCACTCCTAAATTTTTTAATATTTTAATTAAATTTATTCTTTATTATTTTATGAAAAATCTAAAAATAAAAAAAAAAACATATGATATATCTAGAAAATGATTATTCGTATATATCTTGAGCAATCATAAAAAAAATTATCAGGTACATAAGCTCAAATCTGATTACATCTCAATTATGTCCTCATATCTTTAAATATGTCAAATCGAATGAGTCACTACTCAATGCAGACTATCGCGTACCATATTAACCTTGAGTAAGTTTTTCTAACTAATATATCTCATGCTCTATGATCAAAATGTCTTATAATTTGTGTAAATTATTCTAGACTTCACAAGAGATAGGTGACCAAAATGAGAATTCACAAAAAATAATCCACCACACTCAAAAATCCAAAAGATAATATCAAAGATAAAATATAAAATTCATCTTACAAAGGAACTATTTGGTAACGCACTTAAATTCTTCAAATTATTAAATATTAAAATTTAACGGTTTATATTTTTAAGTGTTTTTTAAAAAATATTGGGAGCTAAAATTTTAAAATTCTAAGTAAAAATTCATTAAATTTTTAAATAGTTAGAGACCTACTTAATGTTGAAGGATAAAAATTTTGAACAAATTTTTTTTTATAAAATTTCCAATTTATCCTTTTGTTATTTATTTTTTATTTTCTCATTTACGCTACAGTTCAATTTTTAATTTGGTTTCTCCTCTTTTCTCCGCCACTAGAAATCCTAACACTAATTCTATTTCATGATTAATTTAAGAGATAAAATAACAAATCAACTACTTGTTCATTAAATTTTTATTTTTTTATTAAATATTTAAATAATTTTAAAAAGTTCTAGATTATATTGGTTATTTTTTAAATAATTTTATTTTTTTTATTTATAATTTATTTATTTATATATTTTAAGAATTTTAATTTCTTTAATAATTAATAATTATAGTAAAAAAATAATTTCATTAAGAATTTTATTTATGTTTAATAATATGAAATACAATGATGATAAGAGTAAATATGTAAAATATATAATTTTCAGCATTCAACATTTACCGTTATCAAATAATATATGTATATTCAGTATTTAATTAACAGTAATTTATCAAACAATTTTTCAATACAAATTCATCATTTATAAAATTTTATCTTAATTTTAACACTTAATTTTCAGCACTTACTTTTTTTTAGTTTTATCAAATAGATCCTAAATCTCAAGTAAAATTTTTGTTTAAATATTTTAATTTTAAAAACAACCATCATCTGTACAAGTAAATAATCTAAAAAGTTTAGCTTCACACAAAAATATACTAACAGAACAATCAACAATAAAAAAGGCATGCGAGAATAACAAAGACTCAAATTGGATATTACAATCATCAATGCCTCTCAGATATTTACTATTACCTACAATGATATTTTTAAAATAAGAAAAAATATATAATAAAAATAAAACAACTAGTAATACTTAATAATTTTTATCTATTTTTTCTTATGTCTATATCTATTAAATTTTCTTCCATTCACCCTAATAATCATATACTTCCTAACGATGTGCCAGGATGCCTGCATTTAATATAACGAAACAACCTCAAATAATTCTTATTTATTTTATCATACACACACACACACACAAATGAATTATTTTATTTTTTTTTCTAAAAATTTTATTTCTAATCTCTTCTTTTTATTCTTATCATATATTTATCTTATCATTGTTATTTATGCTACTTTTATCATTTGAATATGTTACTTCTTTTTCACCCAACATTCACTTACAAATAGCATGACAAGTCTCATAAATATTTTATAATTTTTTTTATATTTGCTACTTTTTCTAATATAGATACTTTTTCTTACATAATACCTACCAAGTTAAATATATTGCTACTTTATTATAAATTTACTCCAAATTAATTAATATGATCAAAAGCCATTTTTTTTTATTTTTCATATGTTTCTTGGGTTAATTAAATGACTAACTAGATAACTTTCATGATAGATCTGTCGGTCATACATCCAGATTTATTCTTTTAAATTCTTAATTTTTTTTTCTTTAACTTTGCTTGATCATTTTTCCCCATAGCTTAATATTGTGAATATGAGATTAATACATCAATAGTTATTACAATTTTAACTTCTCTCTTGTTCTTACGGCTAGGAATTCTAATATTTTATCAATATTCATCCGATATGATTTTGATATTCATGACCCTCCAAAATTCAAGAAAGTCACCATCATGCCCTAAAACTTTTCTAACATTCCTTTTCTTGAAAGCATTCCTAGCCTCTTTTTATTCTTATCTCGGCTACTAACCTAAATTTATTTAATTCTATACTACTCTTTATATTCAAATTTGTATTCATGAACTCTCAAAGAAAGTCACATTAGTACGATTGAACAAATTATTATGTTGTGATTTATAATTTTATTTATTTTTTTTAATTTATTCCACTGAGAATAAGAGGACCGAACTTGTTGATTTTCCTAATCAGACTTGCTTATTATGTAAGAGCCTCTTCAATACACATTTTTGGCTTAATAGTTCAATATCATATCAAAATCAAAATCCTAGGTAGTACACACATATTCTTGTTAATATTATTATTATAAATATTCTTATTATTATTCATATTCTTATTCTTATTATTCTTTTTATTTTTTTTATTGTTCTTATTTTTTTTTATCTTTCTTATTATTATTCTTATTATTTTTATTATGTAGGATTATTGTCGCATGCCCACTTTATGTGGGGTGCGATAATATATAGAATAGGTGTGCCAAAACCATAGGCACACTAACTACCCATATTATGACGTGCATTCTAAACAATGATACAACGATATCTACCATGGCATTATGCACAATGAATTGTCTAAATTAGCTGCATGGAGAGAAAATACAATAAAGGAGAGAAGCAGATTTTTTGAGAAGTAGTTATGAGTGGCACCGACATAATTTATTCACTATGATACTTGCTACAATTAGTATCAAAAACTTTTCTATCGGACATCATGCACTTGATATTCTTCAAATATTACTTATTTTTTACTAGTACTTATACAAAGTTCTTCTCTAAAAAAGATCAAACAATTATTGTTCTTTTAATATTACTAAACTATTCTCCGAGACAATAATAGAGAATTATTATTTTTTAGGTGTACGATACGTGCTCGGTGCAGCGTGTACAAGCACCTACAATAAGCAAATGAAGAAAAACATAACTAAACTAAACATGAGGAAGACAAATCTTGAGTAGTAATTTTGAGTGACAATAACTCACTGTCAGTGCCAAAGCATTTGTGTGTCATACCACCCACTATTGGTGCCAAAATAGAACATCTTAGAAAGGTTAATCCCGCTATTAAGAAAGTGGTGAAAATAAAAATTCTAAAATGACTGAAATCTATAAGTATTTGTCATATTCAATTGCTCGAGAAATAGTCTCACCAATGGGATGCCAAACTCTAATAATAAATAGATTTAGAAGTGCATAATAAATAGATGACACATGTGCACATACTACTGAAAGCTCACAAGAGAACGAGAAATGATTACTATTCTCGTCCATTTACAAATCAAAAGTGCTAAAGTCAACTCTAATACCAAATATTAGCACTCATAGCTAATGTCTAGGAAGCACGGATATGGCTCCATATAGTCGTGTTCATGTGTCGGACAAGTGGACACGGTACAGTCAAGACACAGATACACGTCCTATACTCCGCGTGATATATCGGACGGATGCGTCGGATGCCTTATCCATACCGACAACACCGAGTGGCCAACATCCGACAAAGTCGACTGACCAAAATCGCCCATGGCCTGAAATCCGACCGGGTTCGGCCCGGTTCAGGTCGGGCAACAAATTTTTTTAAAAAAAATTAGTATTTCAGCACGTGATATCACTCCCGTCGTGACCATGCTCGTTGCATAATCACACGTGCCGTGCCAACGTGCTAGGCACCCGTGCCGTGCCGATGTGCTAGGAGCCAAAATCCATCGGCCCAGCATGGCTGATGCCGAGGTTGCGCCCAGCACGGGCCATGGAACAGCACGGTAGCATGCAGTGCACGGGCCGAGCCCGAGATGGCCCGTTTGACATCTATACCATGAAGTCACTACTTAACTTACTGATCGTGCCACGACAACATCTTAGTGCATTTCATCGAGGACAAGGCTGCAACATTGTTACCAATCGAAACGACATTTTATTAGAGCCGCAACAACAAGTCTCATTATTCAGCAAAGACCTTAAATGTGAAAAAATTGATAAGAGTGGTACATTTGGGCACATACCAAGAGGAGACACGACTGAAACAATATAAGTGTGAAGATGAGCCCCATGATTCATCCATCTCTCATCTGTCAACTACGCAAAATGGAGACAAAAGGAAGACACGTGCTCAAAAATGTCACATCTAACACTGACTAGTATGAACCCACTAGAACCATGCGAAGGAGATGATGGAAAACAAAGAGCAACACCTAAAGAATGATCCAGTCATCAAAATATAGACTTTTGGCATGCTGTTTAGGGCCCGTGCCTCGCGCCGGGCCGGGCAGCCCGGTTGACACATCTACTATTAGTATGAAACATGTGTTGATAGATAAAATGCATTGAAAAGATTCGACGATGTGATTTATAGCATCATTTACATGAATTTATCAAAAAGATGATATGATACTTTGCAGACAAATTCTTAGAGAGAATATATTTTTTTTTCTCATTTGTTTATCAAAGAGTGATTTAAGCAACTAAAATTATATCTTGATAGAGTAAAGTTAGCATTATCAATCATAACACTACAATATTTTCATCACACGATATTTAAAGAACTAAGAGAAATAGAATATGTATGCTATGAGGTAAAAAGACAATAAAGATATTATTTTCAGCTGGAGATTGAGTCAATCTCAACAGAGATGCAAGACGTTACACTCGAAATTACAAAAAATTTTGGAGATTCAAAGATTATACATCAGACTACAAGACATGCTCAATTTGATTCTTCTATAATCGTATCTACTAGTATGGCTACACTAATATTTCCTCTGAATGAGCATGCCAAAGTATATTCTTTGAATGCTACTAGTTCAGGCACATCTACATACACTACACGTTCTGCACACTACCTCACTCCAAATTTGTTGGTAGCAGAATTGAGAGCAAATCACTAATAATCAAACTTTTTCTATTCCTTTTATTGGGTCTAAAGCCATTGACTTGTCATGGACAATAATATCATTGTCCATATCAAGAGCACAATAATATCAATGATGATCATTACTTTTTAATACATATATTACATGCATCACAGTTAGAATATTATAGTTTATTTTTTGTCAATTACTTTACAAATAAATAAGATTTTAACATTGTTCCTCTTCTTCAAGTATTTTTATATAAAAATATCAAACCAGACAGATGACTTTACAACGTATTAAGAAAGATATTTATCTATTATTAATTAATTAATAAATCACTCTCAACTAACAAATTCTCACTGGACAAGCTGACGAATCTAAAACTACGAATCACAATGAGTGATGCATATTAAGTAAAAATATATAAATTAAAAAATCATACTAAAACTTATTATTTAACACATTATGAAAGTGATAGAAGAGAGCTATTTCATATGATTCACATAACATTTAGATATTATGTAGGATGATTACGTATGATAGCTTTAGATATTTTATTATATTTTTTTAATTATTATACTCAAATTACATAGTTGTAAATATTTAAATATGTTAGAATTTTTCCATTTTTATAAAATTTCATTAAAAATAAAAAATATGTTTGACTGTGTCATTGAGATGTTGAAAGGTCACAATACATTACAATGCACTTCATATTATTTTTTTTTATTTCATTGAACAGGATAAAATAAATGATCAAATATTTAGTGCTGACATTATTACACTAGATGAAACAGCTGAAAGAAAGAAGGATCTGATTGAAAAGGCTATGACGCTTCTACTCATAATTATTTGAAGACACGAGACACACCGAGGCATAAAAACCTTTTAAAGCCTTAAGGAGTAAGGCATATTTAAGGCATGTGCTTTTTTTCAGTAGCATAATCTACATAAAAATATATATAAATTATATAATTCACTAAATAATTATTTATAATTGTTATCTAGTAATAAAATACAATCAACTAAATAATATCAAACATAAAAATCATATAATAATAATATTTTCAATCATCATGATCATTCAAAAATTATATAATAAAACAATTAAATTTCAATAATCCAACAAATAAATATAATTAGTTTTTGTCAAATAATGGTAGGGAAAAAATATAATAATTTATGTGGGGTGGAAATTTTAAAAATATTCTATTTTAATGTTTGTGTGATTCACTTTTGGGTGGGATGTATTGCATTAAGTTTTTTTTTTTGTTAGGGGAGGGGGTATTGCATCGGGTTCACTTTTGAGTGGGGAGTAAATTCCTAGCATGTCAAAATATACACCTACTAACTCACCATTTAATCCAGATATAAATTTATATATAAATATTAGTTCATTAGTTAATTTTACTAGATATATGAAATTATTAAAAAAAAAATTAGCTGATAGTGATCAAGTCATATATTACTGATGATGTTAGAATAATAATTATTTTTTTATATTTTCCTATATATATTCACATGAATTCAGTGCTTAAGATTTTTTTGTTGTAAAAGAAAATTCTAAAAAAAAAAAGAATATGTTTAGAGATCATTAGCATATTCTAATATAAATATATTTAGATTTAGTTGAAATCTTATAATTAAGAAAGAAGATCAACCACAAATTTTTGTATTTTTTTTACGCGTAATCATAAATTATGAAAGCAAAAAGCAGATAGTTATTTCAAGATCAGATTATTAAAAAAATACATGACTATGACATTAATTACTTGTTAGCTCCAATGGACTAGTCAATTCTTTGAGAAGATTTGTCTATTAGTTCAGAGACTAATGATATTTTAGTGTGATAGTCTGACAACTAAACACGTTGTTAACTCATTATTCCATGAGCAGACGAAATATATTAAGATTTATTGACAATTTAAATATTTTTTTCTACTCCAAGCTGGGTATATATGAAATAAATGCCCAAATTGAAGAGAGATGTTAAGGTTTGGTTTATCTTTTTAAATTATTATTTATTTCATTTGTTTTTTAATTGTTTGAAAACTCAACTTGTGAGCTTCCACAAATCATATATATAAGATAAAATTTATTTGTTGTATTTTGAATATTATTTTTTCAAATTAATAAAATTTTATGTTTTCTCATTTCTCTTTCTTTGCTACTCCTTCCCTGAATCCTAACCCTGACCCTAAAAAAAGTAGTATTAAACAATAACAATGATAAGATAAAATATAATCAAACTATCAAACAAGCTTCCCTCACTGTTCTTAATTAATCTAAAGTGATATTTAAACAAATAATACAAACAAGTTTCAAACAACCAAATAAAATATTTTTCTATTATTTCAACTAAAGGGCACACCATTATTAAAGCAAAACTGGTCACCATGAGATATTTTCGTATTACTTTCTCATATCATTTTTTGTCTAGACATCTTTTTAATTCGACAAACTTGCTGCATTTTGAATTTATAATCAACAATAAACTTCCTCTTATCCCATTGTAGCCATATCAACAATAAAATCCAAAAACATCAGTTTAAGCACAAGAAAAATTTAATAGGAAGCTCATAAGAACTACTTGAACATTTAGAAAATCATTGAAATATGATAATTATACCATCAAATTCCATGGTCTTTCAGGCTAAGGGCATAGAAGATCAAAAAGAACCCATGTGGGTATGTACCTACGACATATCAATCAACAATGTAACATTAATATGGTACCAAAAAAATTAGTTTTTGAAATTATATAAGGGAGTATAAAAACAAATGTAATTAACAGATGGAGAAAAAAAAGAATTTTTTTAAAAAATTGTTAAAACAATCAGAATCAACTCATACTTCAGAGGAACGTGAAGTATGACCCGATACTAATAGAATTGACATTCAAACACCATGATAAAAGAATCATTTTTATGTTTAATTTTTACTTATCATGAAGTGGTAACCATTGCCCCTACCAATGCGACTATATCTGATACTACAAGCATAGCTAATTTTGAAAAGTAATGATACTTTTATTCTTGATATTAGTAAGAAAAGAAATCTTGTTTGTGTCCCATATGATGCGAGATATGAATCTTCCTAGAAAGAAGAAGAATTTGAAAAATTATTTATCTCAACCTAAAAAAATATACCACAAAGATACATCTTAAGCCTTCCCAAAGTCTACTGTCCTAACAGTTACTCTAGTTCAAAGTAATGACTTAAACCTTATAATTGTTTTATAATAAGAACATAAAGTATGATCTACACAACACTCATTACCACAAATATTCTTTTATTTTCATTTTAATATTGTATATTCTAATTTTTTGTAATTTTTGATAGTTGCAAGATTTGATATGATTTTTAAGATATTTAATTTATTCAGGATGAAGGAAAAGTAGAGGTGTCAAACAAAACGTGTCGGGCCTTCCCAGCCCATTTTTTTGAGGCCCGACGGTGCTTTCATGTCGGGCCATGCACGGCACGGTTACAGTACCGCGTCGTGCCTGGCCCGGCGTGGTTTTGTGGAGTTCAGCACGATACGGGCCCACAGCACGATCAGCCCTAAATTAAAAAAAAATTATGATTTCCGCGTGCCCGAACCCCTAATTTAAAAAAAAAATAGGGTTTCGACGCCCCTATAGGCCGTAACCCTAATTTTAAAAAAAATATTGATTTCAACATTGTACCGTACCAACGGGCGACGGTACCGTGCCAGGCCAGGCACGGAACGAGGCCCGGTTGGCCTCTGCACGGCATAGCACAATTGTGCAATGGTCAGGCACGGCACGAGCACGGGCACAGAAAATTTCCGTGTCGGGTCAGCCCAGGCACATCAAAATCGTGTCGTGCCTCGTGCTGGGCTGGGCCAGTTGACACCTCTATAAAAAAGTTGATCTCATCCAATTGTACTTGAGATCTCATTGCAAGATCCATGAAACAAATTATATTGAATGAACAAAACACAATCACATCTAATTGTACTTGAAAACTCATTCTGATATATTTAGATAAGCATGCAATTGAATGCAAATGGGTTACATGGTAAACACTTTACATAAAGAAAAAATTGATCAGCTCAAAGTAAAGTTGATAACCATGAAATTTATAAAAACTTATTATGTTAATTATTATATTATTTTTGGGGCCAAAATGACTACTATGAGATTGCTATTTTTTATTGTTACTTCCCATATATGAATTATATATCAATTGGATATGAGAATAGATTCCTCCGTGATGATCTCAATGAAGTGGTATTTATACAATAGTCGCTACATCATGTTTTATTATTCATAAGAGCACAAGCATGATGTGTATAATATGAAAAATTATTTATAGCATGAAATAATTTCCTATGGAATAGTTTGGCATGTTCTCTTTTCCACTAATCATATTCAACCTTAGATAATACAAGTCAAATTATGTATATTTTTACCTACATAGATCATGTCAATAGTTTATTATATTAGTAGTGCAAGTTTATAATATTATGATTATAAAAAATCATCTATTGAATATAACTTAACTAAAACTATTCATATCAATTGAATTTTACTTAGATATTTCCTACGTATTAAAATTAAATACTCAAAAAATATCATTTTTTTACTCATATGATATATGTTTTAGATATATTGTCTAAATTTTATATTATTGGATATACACTAGTTGACTCACCACTTGATAACAACATAAACTTATCCACATGTATCGATTCCTCAAGTGATTCTACAAAATACAAAATTATAAAAAATAAAACTATCTAATAGTGATCAATCTAGATACCATCTTTGTTGTTAGTTGTTAGTATAATTATAATTAGTTAGTTCTTAAATTCTCATGTTCATATAAATACAATTCTGATGATTCTAGTACATGTAAAAAAGATTTCAAGAAATAAAATTTCATTCAGAGATCTCAGATATAGCCAGGTAAAAATGATATCAAATATCAGTTGGGCTCCAATAATTATAGAAAAAATGACCTATAATATGATTATTTTTTTTGAGACAATCTTATCTCCTAAAATAATATGAAACAACCTATTACTTCCAGACCCAACAAAGAGATAAAATATAACAATATAAAATAGGTAACTTATAAGCTTCAATAGTTCAGTCACTTCTTGAAAGATCTATACTTAACAATTGAGAAAATAAAATATGTTAAAAATGATTATCACTTCATATGTGAGAAAATCTAGGATGATTCATCGTTAATAATATTTTAACGAAAATTCTCAGAGGATCTTAAATTTATTTTTTTCACTTTCTACTTAAATATTGGCGATACTCAGACATCAACTTGAAGGAAAATATTGATATTAATTTTAGTTGGTAAGTTTTATTTTGTTTAGTATTATTATATTGTCTGAGAGAACTAGAGATTTAGGTTGTTCCAAATCATATATATATTTGTAATTGTATTTTTCATCTTTTAAACACTAAGCACAACCAAAAACATCATGAATTATGCATGAGCCATCCCATAGCATTGCTCGGGTGATCTTGGGGTAGGATTCCTGACTTGTGTGCTGCAAAACATGCAGCACAATACAACTACCATGTCAACCTATGTGGACTGATTTCAGCCCGACTTACCAACCTAGGCTAGCTTAGAATGAACTAGGCTAGTTTGAAATGAACTCAAAATAGTATAGGTTCCTACCATGCCTAGTACAATAATATGTCGGGTTGGGCATAGCCCAACCGGCCTAGCATGACCCACTATAACCCAGGAAATCAATGAGCCAACTGGCCTTGCTGGCCTGGCATGGCCCCTTCAACACCTCTAGCCTGAAGGGTTTCTTATTGTAATGAAGTTAAGTTTGATTTTTTTAGCTTTTTATATTTATTTTTTGTTTTAGTCATAATGGAAGCATCCAACATATGAGCTGCTCCAACTTGAATATGTAGATCTTATTGTGATTATTAAATTTTAGAAATAATGATAATCAAATCATTTTCTACCTCTCTCCTCTGCACTCTTTTCTCATCTATCTCACTCTCCCTCTCCTTTTTCCCAAAACCCTAGAAGTGTTAAGCTTGAATAGTGATTGATTAAATTAAATCTTTGTATTTGTTGTATACGGTGTGTTTTGATAATCTATTTATATAATCAAATATTTTTGTTTTAATATTTGCTTGTAAGTACATTGAAGAAAATATTAAGAAGTTGAAAATACAGCAGTAATATAATAATGGAGGTCAGTGAGCAGAAAAAATTTTTGGAGCAGAGTCTTACCTGTCCGATAATCCGACCCGCTCCGATTAATTAAACCGAACAAATTTTAATATAAAATATTTTGTATTTTATATTTTTGGGTTATTGTTTTTACGATCTAGAACTGTTCAGCTTCTCTCTCTCTCTCTTTGTACTATTTATCGCGACTGTTTCTGTGTTGCACATACTGTAAGACTTCTGATTTTAGTTTAATATGCAACGCATAATTATTTTTTGGTGAATGTAGCTAATCATACTGAGCGACTAGAGAACCACGTTATTTCATACATTTCTGTTATGGTTTTTGTTTTGTTTTTATTATCTAATACTTGAATTGTGGATTGGGTATATATCATTTATTATTTTTATTATTTTTCTTCTTCTGTATCTTAAAATAAAAACTGTTGAAGCGCAATTGCCCAACAGTATTGAATATTTCAACATGTATGATATATTGTGGCTTTATGTATTTTTATATATTAATGATGTACTTAAGCTTTATGTATTCATTATTTATGTATGACTAGACCTGAGAGCTTGGGTTGCTTCAAAGTATTGATACTTAAGATTAACATATTTGTAGTTATCAGTTTATTGGATTCGTCAATGTATTTGCACTTATCATCAAAAAAATTATATTTGCATAAATATCATAACATGCAAAATAGTTATAGGGCTCTATCTGTCTACGCCAACTCCTAATTTTTAAATAGCTTTCGGCAAGATTTTTTTCTGCTTCATTTTTGTTCAATAGTTATCGGCAAGATTTTTTTTGTTTGAACACTAAGACAAAAAATTAAATACAATTGTTTACACATATAACTCAACCAAATTCCAAATACACTAGGAAATAATATTGTTTTATTCCTAATACACAATAGTAATTATTTTCACTCTTCCCACTTTACCTTTTATTTCACTTTTATTTCTCCATCAAGAGATTTTGAGCAACAATTAAGAAAGGAATAGAATGACAACGAGAATTGTGTAGCTTTTCAATCGTCGAGCGGAAAAGTAAAATAAACAAAAAAGTAACAGTCCTCTAGCAAGTTCCTAAGCTTGGATGCAATAAAAGTCTGCGACAATTACCATTTTAAGGGCAAGCCGTTGTAGTCAAACCAGACAGCGCCCTGTACAGGAGGCAGCGCCGATGACAAATAATGTTTTATCGAGGGAAGAAGAAGAGGCAGGTATCCTATGCGAGGCGCTGGGATGTGGACCGGAGGAGGCGGTGGTAGGACCATCACTTCGGACTCGTGGAGGTGAACTTGAAGAGGAATCACACCTTCCCAGACGTACTTCATCGCCTCCATTTCTCGCAGCCTGACCTAACCTCGATTTTTTTCGTTCGGAGGACACTACGGTTCAAATGAAACCGAGTGATTTGTTTATTAGGGTTCCGAGGCCAACAGATTTTTATTTAAAAAATTATATAACAAAAAATGATTAAATTACTATTTCTCAAAATAGTAAACTTGATATATTTAATGAACAAATTTTTAATTAGGATATATATATACTTGTCCAAAAGGATACGAATAAAAAATAATTACCCTAAATAGTGAGCAAGATTATGATAATTAATCTTGAGTATAATTTATTTAAAATACCAAATATACCCTTCGATAATAAAGTATAAAAAAAATCTTAGTTGCAAGTTGTGTTTTATTAATTAAGGTCATGATCGTCATTATGATCATGATTGACGTCGAAATACAAAAGTAGACCATAATTTAATAGTAACAAATACCTTCTATCATGGAAGACAAATGGCTTGGGATAGTTATTCATTGATCTCTCAATGGAGCCAGGTGAATTGGGAACTACGTGAGGCATTATGCGATTCATGTGTTTGGCATGGCACAGCCCGATTAAGAGAAGTGCCTGGGGCACTCTCGTGTCGGCATGCAGCACAGTTTGAGCCATGCCGAGCCAGATTTCCCAGCATAGGAGGTGTAGCATGGCATGACCCAGACAAAAAACAAGCCAATTGATCATGCCGGGTTATCCATTTTAGGGTTAAGTTGGCATGACATTACTCATGCTAAAAACTATCTAGTACCCCAGCACTGCCCACTTGGCACCATTAGTTCTGCATGAATATTATCAGTGAACTAGCTTCTCTAGTACTCTCATATTTTCGATACCTTCTAAGTTACCCTTCAATAAATAGAATGAGACTTACACAAAAATTATATATAACAAACATGGTTTTGTCAGCATAAAGGTCACTCGAAAGCTCAATATCATAAGTTAATAAACTATAATTAATTGTAACGCCAACCTCAAACTTGGAAGCCTAGAAACCAGGCAGGGTCTACTGCTAATATACCACTTCATGGCCCACCACCATTTAATATTGTAGTAGTCACCACATTAGGTTCCTCCATTAATCCTCTTCTTCAAAAGTTTTTCTCCTAGCATTAACAAGTTGTGCCATTAAACCATCCTCTTCTTCTAGTTTTTATTTATGACACTCTACTTTTGGTCAAGTTTCATTATCTCCTTTAAAATATTTATCATCCTCATAGACTTTATGAAAGTTAGAGTCTCATGATATTTATGACTGTAATAGATATAAATTAGTAAGATTTTCAGTTGTACCATTTATCAGAAGTTTTTTTTATTCATTCTTCTTTATTTGATTTTATTCATTATGACCCCTAGGAGCATCCACCTATTCACAAAAAAAGGAGGATCTTAATATTATGTATCACTCATTGATGATCATACTCACTATTGATGGCACTATCTGATAAAATATTATTTTGAATTCTTTGACAGACTATACATTTTGTAATATTGTAAAAACTCAACACTCTACAATTATCATATGTTCGTAGTATGATATTGCCCATTGGTGATGAACATATTTCTAATAAATTTATTGAGTTGCTTATCTCGAATGAAATAATTCATCATACTCAACTTATAAATACTCCATTCCATGAATGACATGATTGCCTTACTGTGTCGTACCCATTTGACGACTCTAATTCTATCCATCTCTTTGTTATGACATGACTAGATATGATCTTATTATTACTAATCATTTTTAGAGGGTTCTGATAGCTTGTTTTCTCAAGTTTCTAGTACTTTGGAAACCCTTTCACATATTCTTCCTCATTTTTCCTTGCATTTTATTAATAATGTTTGTTCTAATAATATGATAGTTACTAACACTCTAGTCTCCAGAACACCTGAAGCTCCCCCTTCTATATGGTCCCTCGAGCTTTGTACAATATTGTAGATCCACCTATATGTTGATCCATGTGTTTATAAAGCTACACTACAAAGTTATCATATTTTGCTTTTCTTTTTATTCCTCATCTTTTATTTCTTTTTTAGCTTCAACTCATTCTTTCTCTAAGCATTCGTCTAATAAATAGATCATTCTTGATCCACGCCAACTGTGAGTTATAAATGAAGAACTTTCTACTTTGTATAAGAAAAATACTTAGGATTCGGTTTCTCTACCTCCTAATAAGAGTATTGTAGTTGTCCCAAAGTATATAATATCAAGATTAAATTTGATAGATCTATCAATCAGTTCAAAGCTAGGTTATTTCAGAGACATATCGGTGAATATATCAGAAATTTTTATCACTGGCTATACTTTTTTTATGATAAATAATAACTTCACTATCAAAAATTCATTACAATCTAGGACTAAATTGACCTATTACAATCCTTGGAGAAAATAATGTAAATTTTGGTTTTAATCTTCCTAACCATGAAATCTGCATGTTGGGCCTTCTTTTCGTATAATCTTTTGTTTTTTTCCCACCAAATATGATACACTACGGCTGCTAATGCATCTTTCTGAATGTTATTCAAAGGAGATTCTGTCATATAGTTATTCAAGATATCTTGGAAAATGGTAGGAATTGAGTTAGAAGATCCTTCAAATTTTATCCAACTTTAATCTCTTTCAACACACATTTAGAAACCCAGCATTCAAAGAATACGTGGGTGAATGTTTCCGCGTCACACTAGAATTCATAGCATAGGCTGTCCGGCGCAATGTATGCTCTATCCTTCGTTCTAAGTTTCTCTTGCTTTGCGATCCATAGATTAATTACATGCTTGGGGATAATATTTTTCGACCAGAAAACTTTAGCCCAAGGTTTATTTTTTTTGGCGTTGAACTCGACAAAAAAGTTGTAGGCATTAGAAACTATCCTGCCACTTTCACCCCACGACTTTAACAACGATTCAACCTGGTTTTTGGAGCCTGCCTTTAAGAGAATAGTGTCTCTTGTAGAGATTTAGGCTTTCCAAAATGAAGAGTCCTCTCTAGATATGCAATACTCCCAAATGCTCTGAGTGCCAAGATAATAGTGGTGTGCCCACTTAATCCAGAGGGAATCCTCTTTATTGTTAATATGCTAAAGAGTATTGATATAGAAAGCCTTGTTCCATATCGAGAGGTTAAGGATACCGAGTCCACCCAAGGAGGAGGGTGAGTACATTTTATCCCAAGAGACTCTGGGCCTATGCCTGCTAGAGGCCGGTCTGCCCCATAAAAATCTCCTACATTCTCCTTTAATTGAATTGATAACGTAATAGGGAAGAATGAAAATAGAAAACCAATATCTCTATATTCCTTGAACTACTGTGCGGAGAGGTTCAAGCATGCCAGCCATGGATAAGATTTTGTCGGCCCATTGGTGAATAGTCGAAGTAATTTTTGCCAGCAAGATAGAGAAATGCGAGGAGATTAATCTACTGGAAAAGAGTGAAACCTCCAGGAAAACAAATGAGAGTATGCCTTCTTCATAGCTTGAATATTCAAGGATCTCCTATTTGGTATTTTTGTTCACTCCTCCAAAGAAGATATTCGATTTGGAGGAGTTGACTTGCAAATTGGAGGTGGCCGAAAATATGTTAAGCGTATTCAGAATTATTGAGGTTGAGGGCACATCTCCTCTTGAAAAGATAATGAGGTCGTCTGCATACTTCAGATGAGATAGCTTGAGCAAGCCGCACCCTGGATGAAATGAGAAACTATCCGAAGAGGTGGCAAAACGTAGCAATCTCGAAAGATATTCCATGCATATAACGAAGAGGTAGGGAGAGATTGAATCTCCTTGCCTAAGCCCTCTTTTTCCCTTAAAAACCCCATGGGAATTGGTCATTTATCACCATAGAGTAAGAGGTTGTGCTGATGCATTCATAGATGGCTCTTGTAAAGTGCTTGGGGAAATTTAAGGCATCCAGCTAATCCATAAGAAAGTTTCATTCCACGGTGTCAAAAGCTTTTTGAATATTAACCTTGAAGAAATACCACGGATAAACTCTTTTTCTCGCATATTTTCTTATTAAACTTTATGCAAGAAGAAAATTATCAGATATCAATCGTCCCTTGATAAAAGCTCCTTGAAATGGACTAATTATACCACCCAATACTATTTTCAAGCGAGAAGAAATAAGTTTAGAGATTAATCTTATAAATAATATTATAGCATGAGATAGGCCGATAATTTTTGACTGTAGAAGCATGCGGAGACTTAGGAATTAGGATGACGTAGGCATGGTTAATTTGTCTTAGCATCAACCGGAATGAAAGAAACTTTTTATAGTTTTAACCACGTCTTCGCCAATATATTTCCAAAAAACTTTATAAAATTCCGCCTTAAATCCATATGGTCCTAGAGATTTTGAGTTTCCAATAGTGAACACCACACTTTTGATCTCCTCCGAAGAGAAAGATAAATAGAGTGAGCTACAGTCGTCATAGTTAAGAATTGATCTTTCTCTTGCAATTCTTTCATCAATTACACACGTAGGGTTTGATGCGCCCAAGAGTGTTTTAAAATAAGAGACAAATGATTCTGCTACATCATTTTCCGATGAGGAATAGTTCCCATCCTCCTTGACTATCGACACTATTTTACTTCTGCTTGTCGACCATCGATCAGGATCAAGCGAGAGTTTTCCTGCCTCGGGCAAGTGGCTTCTACTTTCCGGCCAACCATCAGGATCACTGGCGGCACGGCATGGCGGGCCGTGCACGTGCCCGTGCATCATCCCTCGTGCTTCCCAATCACAGACCGCTACTCGCAAGTCGCAAATGGCAGCAGCTTTTCTCGCTCGTGCCTGCTGCCTCGTTCCTACTACCTCCCTCCTGCCTCCCCAAAATGTGCTTTTTTCCAACTCCTCGCGGTAGTAACCTTTCTTGCTTGATGTTTCTACTGTGGCTCTTTTGTAAATAGTTCGACGGAAGAGGTTATTCGGGGCCATGAAAAATTATGGCTAAGCAGTAATTAATTTTCAGGAAATTAATGCTTGTTAAAATAATTAATTTTATAAAATAATATGTTCTCTCAAATGACAAGATGCTATAATTTATTTTTTTCATAAAGCCTATATGTAATTATAAATTTTTTATAATTATTAATATTCTTTTTTTATAAAGATATAAATTATCGACTAATAATATTTATAATATCATTTATTATTTCTTAATTATTAAATATAATTTATTAATAATAAATTATGCGAAAAACATGATTTGCTAGGTGGTCTAGTCATGCTAGCCAGGGCCAATCGTGAATCCAAGTTCTAGGCGTTCGTTTATATGGAAACACAACATAAAAATAAAAAAATAAAAAAAAAAAACTAGAATTTTCATATTTATTAAAAAAAATACACAAGAATAAAAAATAAAAATCTAAAATATACCTTACCTAGTCCACGTCAGCATAATAAACAAAAAAAAAATAAAAATAAAAAAAAAAGATAATGATCCGCTTTGTGCATAAATGTGGAATTTGTCTAGTTGGGTTAGAGTGTATGTATAATTATCTTATTGGCGGATGTGAGAACCAAGATCAACAATGTTGGTTCCAGGGGCAAAGGCACGGGAAAGAGGAAAAAAAGGGGGTCCGACGTCCGACAAGGGCGGGGAGCTGGGGGATTGCAGCTGCGGCAATCATTGCAGATGCCCGGCGTGATCGAGATGTTTCTCCAATCTCAGCGGCGGATAAATCGGAATCGTGGAGGCGCTAACGACGGGTATTTCGAGGGAGAGTCGGGCAGCTTGAAGATCGCCTCTACGTGCATGATGATCGCCGCTGGCTTGCTGGCGCTGGGGGCGTTTTGGAAGGCGGTGGAGCTCAAGCAACGGCGGAAGAAAAAGGTCGTTCGAGTATACATGGATGGCTGCTTCGATATGATGCACTATGGGCACTGCAACGCTCTTCGCCAGGCACGTGCCCTGGGCGGAGAATTGGTGGTCGGCGTTGTGAGCGACTCAGAAATCATAGCGAACAAAGGCCCCCCCGTGACTCCGATCCAGGAGAGGATGATCATGGTCAAGGCCGTTAAGTGGGTGGACGAGGTCATTCCCGATGCGCCATACGCCATCACAGGAGACTTCATGAACAGGCTGTTCACCGAATTCAACATCGACTATATCATCCACGGGGACGACCCCTGCGTCCTTCCCGATGGAACCGACGCCTATGCTCTCGCCAAGAAGGCTGGTCGCTACAAGCAGATCAAGCGCACCGAAGGAGTCTCCAGCACGGACATCGTTGGTATCGCTATCACTCGCTTCGTTTCTTTCTGCGGGCCGCATTCTCTATTTCATCGTCGTGATCACTTCTTTGATGACCCGATGTCACGTGATTTCGCCAACAGGTCGCATGCTGTTGTGTACCCGAGAGAGATCAATCAATGACAGTCACAATCATTCTTCGCTGCAGAGGCAGTTTAGCTATGGTCACGGCCAGAAACTCGAAGATGGTGGGTCTGCCTGCGCGACACGAGTTTCCCATTTTCTTCCTACTTCCCGTAGGATTGTTCAATTTTCCAATGGAAAGGTAATGAGCAGCAACAATGCACCTTCCTTCCTGCACGAGCACCATTTCTCTTAATATCCCCAACTCATGGTTTTGATTTTTTTCCACAAGATCACGGCCAGCTTCTTGATGTGACTGGTTTTTTTCTTCTCCCCATTTCACTCTCGTGCCAAGCCTCCCCAAATAACCCCCTGTTCTTCTTCTTCTCCTTCCTTGGGACCTGTGATTTTTTTTTTTAAAAAAAAAACATCCCCTAAGCGTCCTGCCGAGGCTCTCTGTTCTGGACACATTCCAGTAGCTACTAGCAAGCTTGTTTAAAAGAGATGCTAATACTTGTCAGTTATTTTTGATGCATGTGGCTGTAGGGGCCAGGCCCAGATGCTCGGATAGTTTACATTGATGGTGCATTTGATCTTTTTCATGCTGGACACGTCGAGGTATTTTTAGTTATTAGCCCCACAAATGGTGCATCTAGATCTATATGGAAGCCTTTTTGGCTAGTTTTTTTTTTGTCTTCCTCTGTGCTTTGTTACTCACTATAATGCAAACTATCAAAAAATATAAGAAAATATGAGAAAAAACACACCAATCATGATTTTATATCACCAATGAAACATAAATGTATGTCGCATAATGAAATTATTTTGCCTCATTTGATCTCTAGTGCGTGCGTGTGCGTGCGTGTGTGTGTGTGAGGGTGATATAATCATAAAATCATTTAAAACTTTTTTCCAATTGAAATAATATTTTATTTCATTATATTTCATTTATTTATAGAAGATTCGATTAAAAATAATATAAATAAAATAACTTATCTTTCTAAGCAGGTGATTGATTTAGAGAATCTCACATGTGTTGACAGTCATAGTTATAATTTGTTTACTCTGTCTCTATATTAGATTCGGATGTAATTATTTATTAATTATTGTTTTGAAGATAAAATTGAGGTTATAAAGGCAACTCATATGGTGGTTGCTAAAAATGAAGTGTCAAATATTATTTTATAATCCTGAATAGTGTTTTGGTATCCTTGAATAAGAGCAACTTCAATGGGAGTTGCTATAAGGGGTGCAATCTCCATGACTGCTAAAATGATACTCAAACAATAAAAAAATCTTATTCTAATAGAGTTGGTATAAGAGGTATCAAAATGTCATCAAAGATCTTGCGGTGTCATATTTGACAATATTGGAGAGAGAATCGAGAGGATGTAAAATTACAGTTATGGTTACTGTGCATCTCAAAGGATCTTTCTCATAGGTTGAAAAAAGATATTAATTAAAAAAATATTTAATTATTAAAATAACACCTTATTTTGTCACCTACTATTGAAGCAAAAATATGTTTAGGGGTGTCAAAAATAATGTTCAAGTTTGTAAAATAATATTTGGCATCTCTTTTTTGGCATCTACCATTGGAGTTGCTCTAATATTTTTGTTTCAATGATAAGTGCCAAAATAGGATATTATTTTAATAATTTAATATTTTTAATTAAAAAAATATAATTAAACTTTGAATGCATTGATAGTTGTTGAGATGAACAGTAGCTAATTATTATTTTGCATCTTCACATTCTCTCTCTCTCTCTGAAGTTGCCAAATATGGCATCCCTAGACCTTGGATGATATTTTGTCACCTCTGATATCACCTCAACTGGAGCATTTTTGTTGTTGTTTGGATGCTATTTTAGGGGTTATGGAGATGATACCCCTTATAGTAACGCCCATTGGAGTTGCTCTAAGATTATTTCTTAGAAAAATAAAAAAGTTAGTAATTGATCTTTTGCTTGTGCATGCTGAAGATTAACTAGAATAAAATATATGATATGTAAATGATATTCTAATGATGTATTCTATACTAGAATAAGAAAAATCAACTTTCATATAAATTAATAATAGGAAATAAAAGAAATCATTATCTATATCAATAACGCATATAATATATGATATGATAATTGTGAGTGCTTCAGTTTTAGCTTACAGCTATATTATTATTTTTTGTTTTTTTTTTTAATTTATGTATATTTTAGTATTGATGAGAGCACTTGATATATGAGTTATCCCAGTTTATCTTGTTTGTCATGTAAGGGAACTCTCTTTTACGTTTATTGATGATGAGTCTGGTTGATATTTGAATTTTTATTTTTGGCTTAATTTCTTTACGATAGCAGAGATAAAACGTAGTGGGCGTAAACTCCCAAGTCTTCTAGAGAGAGAATGCGTGTACTGCAACAACACAACGTACTTGTCTAATATGTGAAACAATGCTCATTGTGACCCCTACTAAAGGGGACCATTCTAGGTTCCTTCTCATCATGGTGGATGCATATTCTTTTGAATCTCTAAGTACCTTAATCCTCTTGACTTATCATTCCACTTTAATCTCTTTGATTGTTGACTTGGAAACTAATAGCTATTTAATAGGTAATTATTGTTTTACTATCCTTTCTTATGTTCATTGGGTATTATAGTAGTCAATGATAAATTCTCAGAATTTATTAGTTATGTTATTATTTAACTTGATTTTTTATGTATTTTATTTATTTTTGATTGTCATGTTAATTTCATTTTTATAAGTTCACTTTCTAGGTAAATAGTGCCGGATTGCCCCTTGGTGTGGTTTGTGCCGTGTTGTGCCGGCATGAGCCATGCTGTGTCGGCACCAATGGTGCCTTGTGTCGGGCCACGCATGACCTGTGTGCTTAGTCTGATGCCATTGTAAATTGGCACGGATGACCGCCTGACAGCACGGTAAACTAACAAGTGTGACAACCCGACGGGATTCCAATCTGGCGGCCACACGGGCTTTTTTTTAAAATAATTCGACTACCCCGTTATGGGATGGTCCATTTTTTTATGCAAGGCATGGTCGGCATGGTAGTGCCCACCAAGGAAGCACGGACATGGCTCCCTATAGCCGTGTTTAGGTGTCGGACACGTGGACACGGTACGGACACGGCTTGGATACGTGTCTGATACATCATGGTGCGTATTATTGATCAATCCATATCCGATATGCCATTTGGCGTATCGGATGGTTTGGTCGGCTGTCGTATCCATGCCGAGAGTGACCGACGTCGAGTGGCCAACGTCGCTCAAGCGGTGACGTTGGCCACTCGACGCAAGTGATGGGCGCAATATGTGGGGAGGCAGGGGGCGGGCGTTGTCCGTGGGGATGCAGGGCTGGGATAAAATAAAATATTTTTATTTTATAAAATAAAAAAAATATATTTTTTTTATAATATAAGATAATTATAAAATATTATTTTATAAAATAAAATACAATATTTTTTATTTTATAAAATAAAAAACTATATATTTATTCTATAAAATAAAATATTTAAATTAAATTTATTTTATTTTATAAAATGCCTAATATTTATTTAAAAAATAATTTTTATTTTTATTTTTTTTATCATGTCGTATCCTATTTTTTAGAATTTTTGTATTTTTATTTTATTTTTATTTTTATCATGTCGTATCATGTCGTGTCCCCGTATCATGCCATGTTAGGAGGATTTTTTATTTTTATTTTTTTGTATTTTTGTATGCATGTGAATGTAGATTTATATTTTAGATTCATACTGGAGTATTTTGTTATTATATGTGCAGATTAAACATTCAAAATAATTTTGATTTAAAAAAAAAATCCTTTATATATATAGAGAGAGAGAATTAGAATTATAGTAATTTAAGAATTATGAATTAAAGTAGGGTCAGGGCCCTACCACTAGTGGCCTTGGTCTCTACCCTAGCTTAGCCTAGGTGGTAGGCACTAGGGGAGTGGTTGGCTTGGATATGACCTAGTAGTGCCTCTTGGCTGCTGCCAGTAGGCAGTTTCCTACTGGACTGGCTGCTACCAGATGCCAGTAGCTTACCAGGCCATTAAGCTAGAGCTAGGTTGAGGGTACTAGGCGGCTAACTTAGGCTAACTTGAGTTAGCCACTAGATGGTCAAGCACGAAATCGATCATGGCCCGGATGTGTTAGGAGGGACTTAATTTGAAGAATAAATTCACTTTTAAGTAATAACATTATGCAGATAAAATATATCTAAAGAATAAATTGAAATCGTCATGTCTTAAACTCTCTTGAAAGTGTCGAGAGGGTCCGGGATATGTAATAGATGCGTAAAACGGGCCGGCCCGGCATGGCCCGGCCTGATTTTATGCCGCCCAACCGGGCTACCATTCCATGTCGGTCTGGCACGGACTCGCAGCCCGAAAACCACAAAAGTTCGGCTCGATTCCGGCTGAACAAAATCCTAATTTTTTTAAATAGACTAGGGTTTCAGCGGCGCCCCGCCATGCGTCTTCGTCCTTTTGGGGCTCGGTGAGCCTCACCTATTGGGCATCGGCTCGTACTAATCATGTCGGTGTGTGGTCACATGCCTTGCCCACGTGCCGGCATAAAAATAAAAGCGTGTGGTCACTGTGAGACGAGAAGAACAAATACAATTTATCTTGTCTGGTCTCCAAGAAAATCATTTCTCTGGTCAAAAGATCTTGCATAAAAATACTAGAAGAAGAAAAAATAAAAGCGATCTTATTTTGTAAAATAATTGATAAAAATAAATTATAATAAAATTGTGATACGTATAAAATAAAATTGACCAACATTGAAGCACTCATCTCTCTTGACATTTGTAATGATGCTATTGGTCACTATAATATCTAAGGGCTCTAGATTTTACAAAAGAACTAAAAATAGTGATATTATCTGTAATTTACGTATTGGCTCCTAAATTTATTACCCGATTATCTTGTGTGTGATCGTGAACATGACATGCCTAAATCTCAAAGTGAGCCATCTCATCTTGGTCGGCCATAGTTTTAGAAAGCACAAGGCGCACCTAAGGCGTGGGCTTTTGTGAAGTGAAATATGACTTTAGATGCACATAAATTTTTATTAAATATGATTATATTGATAAAAAAATATAAATGTTCCTAATATTTAAATAAATTTTGATAAGAAAAAATAAATAAAATTATATAAATTTTAATATATAATTACAAATTTTGAAAAAATAAATATATTTTTTTAAAAAATTATTGTATATAAGGCGGCACGCCTCTTCAGTAAGGTGCATGCCTTGGAATGGCGAGGTGCTATATAGCAAGGGAGTGGTTGTGCCTCGGGCGCGCCTCGAGGTGATTTAGGCATGGAGTTCTGTTCCTTGTGGGCAATAAACTTATCTCTTGGCCTCTCTCTCTCTCTTCTCTCTAATCATCATAAGTGGGCTCAGGTTCTCAGGGTTGCTCGTGGGCTTGGTGACTTCCTGCTGGTTGGCATACACAATGATCAGACAGTAAGGTAGCTCTATTACTATCTCATCATCCTCTTCTGGCCTGCCTTGTAAATTTACTATTTTGTACATGCTCAAAATGAGGTCTATTCTATTTTTACCAATTTTGGAATAGCAACGTGTTGGTGCGTCATAACAACACACACACACACATATATATGTGTGTGTGTGTGTGTGTGTTGCAGTATACTGGCACAGTGGAGTTGCAGTGCTAATAGTTTTGATAGGAGCGAACTTTTAATCTAATAATGATGAGCAACTTTTTATTTAATGTTTGATTTCTGGTGGCACAGCCCTGCGCTGCTCCACTTGTTATTTGCTCTCGTCAGAATTGCTCACTGCCACTGAAATCTTGTTTTTCTTCGCGAACCACGCAGTTGTCACAGAGGGGCGCACCGGCCAATAATGAATCTCCATGAAAGAAGCCTTAGTGTCTTGGCCTGCCGATATGTGGACGAGGTCATTATCGGCGCGCCCTGGGAGATGCTGAAGGACATGGTTTGTATCCCAAAACTATTACTTGTTTTCCTAATAGGAGCTAGAGCTAGAGAGTTGTCAACAGCCGTTGGATTTTTTGCCTTGGACATTGGAATGAAATATACAACCGTCAGGATGCGTTCTGAATTATGTTAAAAAAAAAAAATATAATTTCTCTGGATTATAACCGTTAGGGTTTGAATTGTGAATTAGGGTTCATGTTTTGTTCCTGGAGTAAATATTTGACGAAGATGATTCTCGAGCACGGCATGTTCGATCGGTGCCTGTGTTTTTGTGTTGTGTGAGCAAGGATGTGTTTTTGTCTGACGCATGTCATTTCAGATCACCACCTTCAACATATCCCTGGTCGTCCATGGAACAGTCGCAGAGAACGACTTTCAGAAGGTAAGACTAGTCGCCGAACGACGACGCTTGTTATTTTGTCGGCCACGTGCCGTCGTTGATCCCCCGCCCTCCGCCTTCTTCTTCTCGATGTAGGAAAAGGCGAACCGGTACGCGCTTCCGATTTCCATGGGCATCTTCCAGGTCTTGGAGAGCCCCCTGGACATCACCACCACCACGATCATCAAGCGGATCGTGTCCAACAACGAAGCCTACCAGGTTTGAATCACACAGCGACGCAAATCATTATTTCCCCCTGCTTTTCTTGACCGATCGTCGTTTATTTTTTTCATCTTGTTTGTTATGCCACGAATTGTAGCTGCGTCACGAGAAGAAGACAGAGAGCGAGAGCACGTACTACGCGCATAAGTCTTACGTACCTGGAGATTGATGGAATTGACGCAGGAGGAAGACGACGACGGTCAATGGTTGCGCTGCCTGTACATCACTACTCCTTTTATACCGATGCTCCACGAATACTGAATTCTCAATTTAAGAAAATCTCACTGATATGACCATGAAAATTCATTGTTTCGCACATTAATTGATAAAATAAACTAATATTTATTAATTTAAACAGCTTTTATTACGACTCGATGATTTAAATTCTAATTATTTTTTTAGAAAAAACTATATTTAAGAATTAAGAAAATAGAAATGAGTTGGTGAGCATTTTTACTTCAAAAATTATATCTTTATGAATAACCCATATTGATAATTATAATAAATTTTAAAATTAGTCTGGTTTTTTTGAAAATTAAAGAACTTATTTATTTAACTAGCATTAACTCTAAAGAATATTAATTACTGCTCAGCAATAATTTTTAATGACCCCAAATAACCTCTTCCGTAGAACTATTTACAAAAGATCCACAGTAGAAACATCAAGCAAGAAAGGCTACTACAGCAAGGAATTGGAAAAAAACACATTTTTGGGGAGGCGGGTAGTCAGCACGAGGCAGTAAGCACGAGCAAGAAAAGCTACTGCCATTTGCGACTTGCGAGTCGTGGTCTGTGACTGGGAAGCACGAGCAAGAAAAGCTACTGCCATTTGCGACTGGCGAGTAGCGGTCTGTGATTGGGAAGCACGAGGGATGATGCACGGGCACGTGCACGGCCCGCCATGCCGTGCCGCCAGTGATCCTGATGGTTGGCCGGAAAGCATAAGCCACTTGCACGAGGCAGGAAAACTCCCGCTTGATCCTGATCGCTGGTCGACAAGCCTCCCTCTCCAGGTTCTCCACCTTTTGCAGGTGACGCCGTTTCTTTCATCTTCCTCACGTGCTTGAAGAACTCTGCTACTTGTCGGGCATAGCTTCAAAACAAACGTTACTACTTACTGATACAATCACTACAGGCACGATTCTTCGGGAGGCAAAGCAAAAAATTAAAAATAATAAAAGTAAGACACGTGCATCATCTCTGTCACGAGAAGATGTGAATATAGATCGGATCATCTTTAGAGATCATAAATTATAAATTTTTTTGGGGAGGGGAATGATTTTGTCAATATAATATCTATAATGAAAGGAGCATGATAAATATTAAATTAAAATAATTAATCATAATAAGATAAAGAAAAACGATAATTTTCAAATATTAAATCAAGTATTTAATGGATCTATATATATATCATTTATTACATTATAAATTTAAATATTGTAAGATATATGATTTAATGAATCTATATATCATTTATTAAATTAAAATATTTAAGTTAAATATTTTAATTTAAATAAATTAAATTATTTTCAAATTTTAATTTATTATTTTTTTCGAAATATTATATTTATTATCTATATAATTATACATAAAAATAATATAATTAACATGTACAAGCACAACGTGATTATGTATCTATATTACATCATAAATTTAAATGAATTAATAATTAGAAAAATTAGCACGGACAAGTAAAAAAAACAATAATATTTAATGAAATAAATAATATATTCCATAATCAAAAGCTGAATATGTTACATACAAATATATAATATAAGATGAATTATATGACCATAAGTACATATATGATCATAATCGACAGAATTTTAAAAATAATAAAAATATAATATCATATAAAAAAAATAATTAAAAATTACAAAAGTCATCACTTTAGTACTATTATGATAGTACGGATGTAGATCATCATCATCGTGTAAGCATCTAAATACATAGCTGATAATAATATTCTCAGTGTCCAATAAATTATTTGCCACTGACTCTTGCATCTTATCCCAGGGGCCCAATCTAAAATCTTCTTAGTCTTTCATTCATACAAGTGCATCCAAGATATATAATCGTGGACTCGACTTCCTATCCAAAATATTATTGGCTACCACACTGATGATACACTAGGAACTAAAATAATTACTAAATCAAGTAGTATCATAGATAAAATAGAATACATTAAGTCATAAATTTTTAACCAAAATAAAATACATAAATCTTTATTATTATCATGTGATATAATAAATTAATATATAATATCTAAGCATCGAGATAACCCCCCCCCCCCCTCCCCTCTCACTCATTAATTTTATGTTTTTAACATTGCTCTCTCTCTCTCTCTCTCATATTTTCTCTCTTTTCGTCTCCTCTTGACTCTCGTTTTTTTGTCTCGCTATCGACTTTCGGGACTCAGGTGCGGATTGTGATGTGGCTGCAAATATTAGAAAACAAAATTATTTTACTCATTATGGTTTACAAGTTTTTTTTTTATTGTTTACTTGTTAAATTTTATTTTTTAAAACTTAGTTTGATTAATTTTAATTAACATATTAATTTAAAAATATTATATACACTATAATTAAAATTAAAAATAACAAATAATAATATTAATTACGAAAACAAAATTAATTATAATATAAATAACATAAATCCTACAAAAAAGTCCGAGGCTATATAAACTTTGGTTTCTCCGTGGTCTTCGACCCAAAAATCAAAAAAATAAAAACTAGAATAACATCAATAGTTTGAACTCACTTTGATATAATACAAAAAAAATTATTATGTGCCTAAGAAGAATCGACACAACATAAATATTATAAAATTATTCTAAGCTGTAAAAGTTCGTGTGTAACTGGGCACTTTAAAAGACATGCCGAACTATGCACTAAAAAATATGATGTATTAGATCCTAAGCAAACCCAACTCATGGGTGGGTTCTTTAAGACTGTATCCAGTTCAGCCTTAATATTGACCTCCTTCATATACCATAATAATTTAGATAGGAAATACATGGTCAAACTGATCACCGTGATTGATCTTCTGATTAGGTTTTCGAAAAATATAAGGATAGTCAGTATTATACAAAATTATTTTCAGCCTGCATATCATAAGATTCATAAATCTATATCTAAGAATGACATATTAAAATACTATAAGTTAGAAAAAGAAATATTAATTAATTAATTTAGGAATAAAAGTTGAGTATTATTAGTGATTTCCGATATCTGGACTAATATCATATTCTCAGAGATTCTTCATTATCATGATGAACCGATCATTTATAAGTACATGATAAAAATATTTAAAGAATATAAAATTTAAAATAAATTATTTAATATCACATTTAATAATATATCTAATAATAGAATAACCATTAACATGGTCATTAAGACTATTAGAGATGAACTATCATAAGAAATAATTCACATTAGATGAATGTGTCACATCATTAATCTTTTAGTATAAGAAGGAATAAAAATAATTTACCTAACTTTAGCAAACATACGTAACTCACTAAAATTTCTTCGCACACGGCACGTCTCACCGACAACAAAAATTCAGCAATCTCTTTTTGTCTACGGAAAAAAAGAGAATGTGTAGGATATAAGAATAATATCCGACGACGTTAATAATAAGAGTAATAAATTTATTATTGATGACAATGACTGGGCTATAAGAATTACATTAATGAAATTCCTAAAGATTTTTTATAACACGACGAATAAGTATTTGTTAGTTTATATTCTCAGTCTCATGACTTGCATTGTACTCAGGTGTATATGTAACATTAGTACCATGTTTAAAAAAATTAGAAATTACTCGATACTAAGCAACATGGTTGTAGATATGAAAACCAAGTACTTAAATTATTAGTCCACCATTCCATTTCTTTATTGTCTGGCAGCCTGCATGGACTCTAAGATTAAGATGAAAGAGATAAATAATATATTTACATACATTTACTCGAGTATTAACTAGGAAGTCCAAACTAAATGATTAATTCATGAAAAGTTGAGCGAGCTCTTTACATACTATGATAATAGGTATGGTGGTGGTGGTAATAAGACTCCGAGTATAGACATGAATACCATATTCGAAGATAATAATTTTTTCATTCAGGTAGCGAGGAAGAAACGACGAGTTAGACCTTTGAATAAGAGCGAGCTGTCTCGGTACTTAGATATCGAAAACTGTTTAACCCTATCACATTCTGATAAAAAATCTTAATATTTTATAGTTGATGAAATAATATGAGTCCGCCTATCCCGTACTATTTAAGATAACACGGGATATACCGACTCCTCTAGTATCGAGCATAGCATCGAAATCTACTTTTTATGTTGTAGCGATTGTGATTTCAGATAAAAAATTCAGATTATGACCAGATATTATTGAGACATTAGCATGCATGAATGATTGGGAGTATTCGTGTTTGGGCATCCACAATCATGCGGAAGCTGTACCAAAAACATACGAGTTGATTACTAATGATGATCCATGGGATATTCATGTCGAATGACGACTGATATGAGAATGAGATTAAGATATTGATGATTGAGCTGAGCGTCTTAGCCTACTTTACTACCTACGACTTACTGCTATTGATATACTAATTCATACACTTAAGTTAATTTGTTTTTTTTTGGATTGACATTTTGTAAATTTATTTTTTTTATCATTTACTTTGAGTTTGAAACTTAATTTAGACATTTATGTTTTTTGTGATTTATATTAGTTTGTATTAATAATTTATTTTTATTTATTTAAACAATATTATTTTTAAAATTTTAGTTGTTCGTACTATATTTTATGTTTTATTTAATTTAATAAATTAAAAATCAAATATTTAAGTATTTATTTTAATTTTAATTTAACAATAAACTATTTAAATATTAAATAATTAAAATATAAATTTTTTAATAATTTTAAATTCTGGATTAAAAATTTTCTAAATAGCTCGAACTCAGCCCATGCCCAGCCCCAAAAGGCCAAACCTCACCCCAAACCATTGCCCAAATGGGCCGAATCTAGCCAATCCAGGCACTCGCGAACCCAGCTAAGTCACAGCCGGGTCGATGGGCCATGCCGAGCAAGCTGTGTCATGCCTAGCACAGCATGGTTACCATACCATGCCATGCGCGGCACGGTGGCCTAATTAGGCAACCAAAAAATAAGTCGGGCTGGCTCGGCATAGCCCATTTTATACCTCTAACTACACATGAAAATTATATTTCATAATAATCAATTTTAGAATGTCAAGTGTTGTTTGGAAAATGAAAAAGGCATTGTACTACCTAAAATAATCACTTTTAGAATGTCAAGTGTTGTTTGCAAAATGAAAAAGGCATTGTACTACCTAAAATAATCACCCAAAGCCTAGTTTATAAAATTCTCATATATAATCATCAAGAGCATAGTTTTAAAGATTTTCATAAATATTATTTTGTTTGAGTCACACATATATATTATAAATTTTTTCTATTCTTCCAAAGGGGTCATGATTACAAAATAATTTACCTATGTCTATGTTAAAATATTCTGATTATAAAACATAATGATTTAAGAATCATCAAGCTCAGAAAATATCTTCAAACATAGTTTCAAATAAAAAACCTTTAAAAATTCAATATTTTCTTAGCATATAAGTGATTTATTCTATGAAAAATATCATCTTGTGACATAGAAAATATAAACTTGATATTTTTATAGATTTTGATCTTTTATGTTATACTATAGTAAATACTCTTGTTGATTTAAATATTGACTTTACTTATAATACGATGCATCAAATTGACTTTACTATTTATAAGAAAAATATTAAAAAAAAATTACTAACAATGATCAAATCAAATACGATGTACATGATCAGTATAATTAATTATTTTTTTAATTTCTCATAAACATATTTAACTTGATGCAACTCTTCGCATACTAAGATGTATAAAAAAATATTTGATGCTTGTAACCTCTAATAGGGATCATGGGTATAAAAAAATATAATTAATTAATTATATTTGATGCTTGAGCAGATATTATTTTTTAATTTCTTGATTAAGTAAGAGATAAATAATTATTTTGAGATCAAATATAAAGATAATTTATAACAATTACGATAAATATTTGTGAAATACTTTGGATATAATATCTGCTCGAGAAGATGGAATACGAACCTACTTCTCCCACTACAATTTATTATAACAATCATGGAGCAAGACATATAACCTCCAATCCAATATTTCATGAGAGGATCAAACATAAAAATATAGATTGCTTCTTTATGAAGAAAAAGATTCAAGATAGGACTATAACTACAATATAGATTCAGACATCGGAGCAACCAACAGATATCTTCATGAAGAACTTGAAAATATATAACCTTACCTTTCTTTCATCTAAGTTGGGTATTATATACTTATATGGACCAGCTTGATAGAGATATTGAGATTTATGCCTTTTTCATTTATATAATTTTTTGTTTTTATTTTTTTTTTATTTTTTGTATTTCGATGGGAGCACTGAGCATGTGGGATATACCAATCATTTCGTCATCTATATAAAGAGATTTCATGTATGATATTCTATAGTATTTTAACTATTATTTTTTTTATTTTATTTAAAATTTACAATATCATAGTGATTTTGTAGTACCAAGATGAAGATTAGATATTGCAATTTGGGTCCATCTATTTGGCCCATTTTAAGGCCTAGGATTTTTTTGACTATCCTACTACTAGGGTGCAATGCACATGTCAATATTGCAGTCGTACATTGCATCAACTAGTGCAATGTAGATGGGTTCTTAAGTACCCATCACTATATTTTTAATATTCTTCAAATTTAGACATTTTAGACCCGTATACATCAAACTTGAGAAAGAGTAGGAATTATTTTTTGTGCTTCTCTTTACTTGCATTCTTGATTGTGCATGGAAAATACCTCAGTCTACGATAGCTATTTCAATCATTTTATCACTTTTCTTTTTTCATATATCAATTTTCTATCACTTCATATAGTGGATATAAATGAGAATTTTTCTTCTTCAAAAGAAGAAAAATGTGGAATCAAGTGAGATGTTCACGCAAACATTTTTACTTAAAGTGTTGTGCGAAAACAGGCCGCATCATCCACCCAAGACATCAGTATGTAACTGATAACTAAGCCTATATTGGTTTTCTTCCCAATACAACATCAAATGAACAGAGAAACTGTTGAAATATAAACTTATTTTTGTTGAAAGATAAACTTATTTTAATGATAATAATAATAATTTTAAAAGTTATAAAATTGGTCAAAGTTAGTTGAGAATTAAATAAAACTTTGAATAATTCAAAGTTTTTAATAATTACCTAAGACTAAGTCTAAAGCAGTTGAGAGTTTTGTGAGATTTATAACCTATAAATAACTATATTGTATTAGTGTTTAATGTACTCCATTCTCAAGTGAATTAAAGTATTTTTTTTTCTTTCTATCATCATCCATTTTTTCTTTCCAACAAAATGGTATCGGAGGAGAAGATTAATAGCGAGGTGATGACGAATAGTGGTATGATTCCCTTCCAAGTCCCAGTGCTCCACAAAAGCAACTATGACAACTGGAGCATTAAATTGAAGACCCTCCTTGGATCACAAGATTTGTGGGACATAATAGAGAAAGACCATGAAGAACCAGAGAATGAAGATGTCCTATCTCGAGCTCAAAAGGATAGTTCGAGAGATTCGAGAAAGAGAGACAAGAAGGCTCTCTATCTAATCTATCAAGGATTAGATGAAGATGCTTTTGAGAAAATCTCAGAAGCAAAGGCAGCAAAAGAAGCATGGGAGAAGCTTCAAACCTCATATAAGGGCGCAGATCCGGTTAAGAAAGTACATCTTCAAACATTAAGAGCTGAGTTTGAAGCCTTAAATATGAAGGAAGGAGAAGTCATTTCAGACTACTTCTCTAGAGTTTTAACAGTAACAAATCAATTAAAAAGAAATAGTGAAATATTAAGTGATGTAAGAATTATTAAGAAGAAAGAAGGGATCATAGAGTAATTATTCAAAACTCAGATTGATAATATCCAGAATGATAGAAAACAACAAGGAAGAGATCGTGATCATGGAGGCCGTGGACGTGGACGTGGACAAATCTGGAGGTCCTATGATAATAACAATAATATCCAAAGAGATGAAAGTACAATAAGAGGTTATGGGTTAGACAACTACAGATCTAGGTATGATAAGTCACATATCAAATGTTACAACTGTAAAAGATTTGGCCATTATGCCTCAGAATGTAAAGCTCCAAATAATAAAAGAGTTGAAGAAAAAGCTAATTATGTGGAAAAAAAAAGTCAAGACAATTAAACTTTGCTACTGGCTTACAAGGGCAATACAAAAAGTGAAGATAACTCATGGTACCTTGATTCTGGTGCAATCAATCATATGTGTGAGAAAAGAAACATGTTCGTAGAACTTGATGAATCAGTAAGTGGGGATGTGATTTTTGGAAATGAATCAAAAGTAGCAGTAAAAAGCAGAGGTAACATTCTCATCCAATTAAAAAATGAAAATCATCAATTCATTTCCAATGTTTATTATGTACCAAATATGAAGAGTAATATTTTGAGTCTATGACGGCTCTTAGAGAAAGATTATGATATCCATCTAAAAGATAATAATCTTTCAATAAGAGATAAGAAAAATAATTTAATTGCTAAAGTGTCAATTTTAAAAAATCAAATGTTTGTGTTTGGGAATTCAAAGTGATATTGCAAAGTGTCTCAAGACATGTTACAAAGACACAACTTGGCTTTGGCATCTTCGGTTTGAACATCTTAACTTCAGAGGATTGAAATTACTCTCTAAAAAGCAAATGGTGAAAGGACTACCTGTCATTAGTCATCCTGATCAAATATGTGAAGGATGTCTACTTGGAAAGCAATTTAAGAAGTGCTTTCCAAAGGAGTCAAGCTCAAGAGCTCAAAAGCCACTGGAACTTATACATACTGATGTGTGTGGTCCAATCAAGTCAAGCTCATTTGGTAAGAGCAACTATTTTCTTCTCTTTATAGATGATTATTCAAGAAAAACTTGGGTTTATTTCTTAAAAGAAAAATCAGAAGTATTTGAAAAATTCAAGAAGTTCAAAGCCCTTGTTGAAAAAGAAAGCGGACTTCTAATCAAATCCATGAGATCAGATCATGGAGGAGAATTTACATCGAACAAATTTCAGAAATATGGTGAAGATCATGGAATTCAAAGACCTCTCACAGTTCCGAGATCCCCCCCAACAAAATGGAGTAGCAGAAAGGAAGAATAGAACTATCTTTGACATGGTGAGGAGCATGCTTAAAAGCAAGAAGCTACCAAAGAAATTGTGGGCAGAAACAATTGCATGTGCAGTGTATCTATCCAATCGATCTCCAACAAGAAGCGTATGGGGGAAAACACCACAAGAAGCTTGAAGTAGAAGAAAGCCAAGTATATCCCATCTAAAAGTCTTCGGAGGCATAGCTCATTTGCATATCCCAAATGAACAAAGAAACAAGCTGGATGATAAACGTTAGAAATATATCTTCATTGGTTATGATGCAAACTCTAAAGGCTACAAGCTTTATAATCCTGATACTGGAAAGACCGTCATTAGTCGAGATGTCATATTTGATGAAGAAGGATAATGAGATTGGGAACAATAAAATGAAGACTACAATTTCTTCCCATATGTTGAAGAAAATGATGTGGAACATCCAACGCTATAACAAGCAGAAGATGAGCCTACAACTCCACTAATTTTACCAGCTGGAAGTATTCAAGAAGAGGAAAGCTCAAGCGAAAGAATTCCACGTTTCAGAAGCATACAAGAAATATATGAGGTAACAGAAAATCAGGAGAATCTTATTCTTTTTTGTCTCTTTATCGACTGTGAGCACATGAACTTTCAAGAAGCAATTAGAAACAAGAATTGGAAACAAGCAATGAATGAAAAAATAAAGACAATCAAGAAGAATGATACTTGGAAATTAACTTCACTTCCTAAAGGACACAAGGTAATTTGTGTGAAATGGGTGTACAAAGCGAAAAATATCAAAGAAGAAGTCAAAAGATACAAGACAAGATTGGTGGCAAAAGATTACAGTCAAAGAGCCGGTATTGATTATGATAAGGTATTTGCTCCTGTTGCTCGATTAGAAACTATTTGATTTCTTATTTCCTTATCCGCTCAAAATAATTGGAGAATACAACAAATGGATGAGAAATCTGACTTCCTAGATGGAGTCCTTGAAGAAGAAATCTATATTGAGCAACCACAATGATATGAAATAAAAGGAGAAGAATTTAAAGTCTTAATGCTGAAGAAGGCACTGTATGGATTGAAGCAAGCTCGAAGAGCTTGGAATGCTCGAATTGACAAATACCTTCAAGGAAGAAATTTCATCAAATGTCCATATAAGCATGCAATCTATATCAAAATTGAAAATGGTGATATTCTTATAGTATGCTTGTATGTAGATGACTTAATCTTCACAGGTAACAATTCAAGCATGTTTGAAAAGTTCAAGAAAGAAATGACAAAGGAGTTCGAGATGACCGTTATTGGACTCATGTCTTACTACCTTGGTATTGAAGTTAAGCAAGAAAAAAGGGGGATTCTAGTCACCCAAGAAGGCTATGCTAAAGATATACTTGAGAAGTTCAAGATGGATAACTCTAATATAGTTGGCACGCCAATGGAATGCGGAATCAAATTATCAAATCATGAGAAAGGAAATAAGGTAGATCACACTCTCTACAAAAGCTTGGTGGGAAGTCTACGCTAACCTAACATGTATAAGGCCTGATATTCTTTATGCGGTTGGAGTTATTAGTAGATACATGGAGAATCCAACAACTCATTGGAAGACATCAAAGAGAATCCTTCGCTATATTAAAGATAATACGGACTTCGGCTTTTATTATTCTGTTTGTGATAATTTCAAGCTTGTTGGGTATAGCGATAGTAATTGGAGCAGAGACATAGATGATCGCAAGATAGAGGTGTCAAACGGGCCGGGCCAGCCCGGCCAATTTTTTTAGGGCACGCTCGTGCTACCGTGCCGTGCCTGGCCCAGCACGGTTTAAAAACATCCGAGCCCGGCACGGCCCGTAGGCACGACGGGCCTTGCCTGGCCTGCTTGAGCTTGCCTGTCCGAGCGGTTCGGAATACGAGGGACCGGGGGTCGGGGCGAATCAGACCCGACCTGCAGTCTTTTTTGCGGGAGGAGCGCCGTAGGGTCGGGCTCACCAGACACCCGGCACGGGACAAACCCGTGCCGGTGCGGGCATGGCACGGCACGGCCCATTCCTGGCCCAGGCACGGAATTTTTCCGTGCCGGGCCGGCCAGACCCGGTTGACACCTCTATCGCAAGAGTACTACTGGTTTTGTATTCTATATGGGAGACACTGCCTGTACTTGGGTATCAAAGAAGCATCCGATTGTCACTCTTTCAACTTGTGAAGCAAAGTATGTAGCAGCTACCTCTTGTGTATGTCATGCAATCTAGCTTCAAAATCTATTAAAAGAATTAGGAGTTCCTCAACAAGAGCCGACAAAAATTTTTGTGAACAGCAAGTCAGCAATAGCTTTGACCAAGAACCCAGTCTTCCATAATCGAAGTAAGCATATTGATACTCGCTATCATTATATTAGAGAGTGCATTGCAGAGAAGGAAATATAGTTGGAGCATGTGAAGCCTCATGATCAATTAGCTGATATTTTTACCAAGCCTCTCAAGCAAGAAGATTTCACCAGGCAAAGAAATTCACTCGGAGTAATAAAATCAAGTTTAAGGGAGAGTGTTGAAATATAAACTTATTTTTGTTGAAAGATAAACTTATTTTAATGATAATAATAATAATTTTAAAAGTTATAGACTTGGTTAAAATTAGTTGAAAATTAAATGTAACTTTGAATAATTCAAAGTTTTTAATAACTACCTAAAACTATGTCTAAAGCAGTTGAGAGTTTTATGGGATTTGTAACCTATAAATAACTATATTGTATTAGTGTTTAATGTACTTCTTTCTCAAGTGAATTAAAGTATTTTTTTTCTTTCTATCTTCTTCCATTTTTTCTTTCCAACAGAAACACCAATTATTAGTTTTTAGTTTCGTATTGGTAAAACCCATCACCTGATATATTCATTATATATCACAGATATATATTAGAATCATAAATTATACCTAGAGCAGGGAGAGTGGAAGAAAAAAACAGCAGAGGAGTGCAAATAGTACTGAAATAAGAACGAGGTCTAGGGAGTGCCATCTTACTGCTCCTTCGCTTCGATATCTTTGCTCAGATCGATGTTGGCCTCGCAGTCAAGAACCAGCGCGGGCACCTGCCAGCAAAAATATGGCCACAGGCTCCTGCGATCACAAATTCTGAAGGGTAAAATTGGAATACGCGCTTACCTGCTGGATGCTCGAGTGCACGTGGTCCCCTTCCAGGTAAACCACCTTTCCTCTTATATCAGGGTGCAGATATCCGTCCAGAGGAAAAGGAGGCTTTCTGACGGACAGAACGCCGCTAGTACGACTCTCAAATGGCAGGAGCCAACTCTCGTGCTTATCATGCAAGTCTCGGAGATACTCCAGTGTGATTCCACCTTCTTCTGCCCTCTCGCGCACCTTCATCCTTCTGTGACACGTATCGGGACTTGCTCTCAGATAGACGAAGCCGTCGGGTATCAGTCCGGGCAGAACCGACACGACTGGATCGAACCACGAATCATAAATGCTGATCTCCATCTCATTCATCCACTTTGCCTCGTGCACCGCTCGTACAAATACCTTCATGCATTAATTAATATATTAATTATTAATATATGAGTTCTTTAAATTTATTAATAAAAAATATCATCTTTAAACTTTATCCTCCGTTCACATCTTAAATTTCAGCATCATCATTTGTATTGATACTCAATTTCTACAAAAACATGAAGAACTAATATAAGCTTATATTATATTATATTTGATGCAAGGTTTATCCTCCTATTTATATTCATATTCATAGTAATACAAAAATAAAATAGTTCAATTTTATAAAAGACAATAGCATAATTAATAAAACATATATTATTTTAAATAAAATAGAAAAGATGAACTTTAGAAATTTTTACCACCACATAATTCTAGGGGCATGGGTTTGATCCTTAGGGATGTTGGGTACGCAATCTGTGATATCCTTGTCAATTATTCTATTCATAACATTAAGAAGAGATCTTATCTTCTCTTCCACTGGTACCCCAAGTCTCATATATGGATCGAGCCATAATATGTGATGAGTTTAAGAAAGAAATAATGAGGGAACACATTTTCAAATAAAAATAAATTCATAATACTCTAAAAGATATTATCATATTTGCTCTTAGAATATTTATATAAGTTATTTAATTATTTATATATTTTATCATATAATGGAATAATAAATTCATATAGTTAGTTATATAATTTAAAATATTTTTTTATTTTTACTTTTATTATTGGATCAATAAAAATACTTAAACAATATATTAATTGAATATTAACTCAATGAGTTAATTTTTTCATATTTTTATACGTTTTGTTGGAACATCCAATTAAAACACATAATTCATGTTATAAGCACACTTAAATACAACTATATATATATATATATATATATATACTAAAAAAAAATTATTATTAGTAACATAAAATACCTTAAAAAATTTTAGGAATACAAATTTAAGCCCTAATCATATGATGTTACTAAAATTTTATCAATTTTACTATTTTTATAAATTTAATAAATATTTGCATACCACACAAAATAATTAATATTTGACATATCAAATTTTAAGATATGTAGATATCATATTAGATTTTTTCTATTTTAAGCTTACTAATTAACACGAATATAAAATACTTAAAATTTATTCGTTAAATTGAAAATCTTATAGAGGCTCAGATAATTTTTTAATAAGAATAAAATTTATTTTAATCTAGTTTATACTATTAAAATAATGGCCCAAATAAATCTAAGATAAAAAATTTTATTTAATAAATATTCTAATTTTTCTGACAAATAAATTTATGACAGTTTTATTATTGATAAAAATCTAAAATTAGATTTTTTTTTGTAGCCAATTTAAATCATCGCTATTATGATTTCGTATAGTTTATTAGTTTATTTTTTATTTAATTTTTACAATGTATAGGAGCACTCAACTTACAAATTATCCCAATTATTGTATATATATGTTTATTTTTCTCTTGTTTTTAGGTTTGAATCAAAATTTAGTTTAGCATTAATTTTATTTTATTTTCTTACTTTTTTTTATTTTTCTCTATCTTCTCTATCACCATTTTCCCTCCCCCTCAATCTAACCCTAAGAGTCTCAAAATCAATTCAACACAACTTTATTCAATTCGACATAGCACGACCCAACATGATGGTCCCGAGTAGGTCAAAATTAGCCCGATTCCAAATTTGCATGTATATCCCATGCACCTTTAATTTTAAAATTTTCAAATATGGGCGTGTTTGCTTCTTGCACCTCTATTTTAAATTAAAATTAATAATAGTTCAATTCATACCAACATCAAACTGACATCAAACTTTAAAAAATATTTAAAAAAAAAAACATTCAACTCAATATCTATTACAAATCATCACGAGCCACATGACATGGGTCACAAGACACCTAGTTGACAAAAGAAAATTTAAACAGCAACATGACCTCCCCTTAGTCATTAGATTATATCTGCAATAATTTTGATAGAATCCAATCAACATAAAGAATATGACCAATTTTTATTCTATATATATATAAACTTTAAAAAAACTATAAATAAATAGTTTATATTTTTTCATACTCATCATCAACTTAAACTTTTGATTCGCTTTTCCCTCTAAATATATCTCTTCTCTCTCTCTCTCTCTAAAAATCTATTAATTTCTCTTTCTAAGAAACTCTCATGTGATTTAATTTTTTTTACAATTAATTATATTTTATAATTGGTTACAGAGTGTAATTGTTTCGATAAATCATTATCCCCAGAATTATAGTTGCATGTATATGAATTTGCAAAGTACAAGTCCAATTTGCCTTTTTTAGATTTATATATTAGAATATTAATTAGATTAATAAAAAAAAATCTTTGTTTACTTCTAATTCTTTAAATAATGAAAATTTGTGATTTTGATAAAAACAAATTAAATATTATCAATAATTTTGAAATGGACAAACTTAAAATTATATACATCAAATATATTTATCATAGGATCTCTAGGATGAACTATAAGACTAATATAATAAAAAATTATAAATTTAAAAAATAATTAAAAATTAAATAACTTAAAATACATAATGAATTAGTATCAATGACATCTCATGTATGAATTAGTCACTATAATATTTCTTTCGAAAAAGAATATTATAATTTTATAAAATTATTTATCCTCATAATAGAGTTGTTATATACAAGTATTTCAATTATTTTAAAAAATACAAAATAAAATTATAATATAATATTTCAAATAATAATATCGTAGTAATTATATTCATAAAAATTAATAAAATAAACCTAATAGTAAAGTAGTCAAACAATTTCTCTCATTAAAATAAATTCATAATACATTAAAATATATTATAACATCTAGCGAATTATAAGAATTTATAATTTATGCAAATTAGCATATCTAAAAAATTCTACTAGATGTAATATACTATTGAAATTCAATATATTTGATATTTGATTCATGTTATAGTATTAAATTTTAAAAAAAAAATTAATGTTATTTAATTTATTTTTTAGAAAACATAATTCCAAATATTATATTATATAATTAATTACATATATATATATATATATATATGTATGTATGTATGCAAAATACATATAGGATGTATGTACTATAGGCAGGCTGCATTACACTTCACCAGAAGTCCAGCACTGTCACTGCCACTGCCACTGCCACTGCAGTGCCACGTGCAGCTGCAGCTGCAGCCCCAGTCCTCCAGCAGAAATGGAATGGCAATGGCATGGGCAAGGCCAATGGGACAGCCCAGGCCTATGAATCAAATAAAGCGATAAAATTTATCGCTTTATTGACTATCAAGCATGTTATAAAATATACTATAACTTTCTATGTATCAAGTCAAGGGAGTATTAAGAGATATATTTTATTTGATTCATTAAAGCGATAAATAAATTATAACCCTATAGAACTAACACATATTATCTAAATTATATTATTATCTTTATTGATGATTATATAAATAATAACACAACGAGTCTCATATAAATTCTAAAATTAAAAAATAATTAAGCAAGAATTGTATTAAAATAGTTAATCACCTTGAAAATCCTCATATTACATATATATATATATATATATATTGAAAGTTATGTTTTGATAGAATAACAATTATTTTAATTCAAGGTCAGTAGGTCTCAGGTTCGAGAATCATCAAACATCACCTCTCTAACTTTGGGAGATGAGGCTATCACGATATTGATCATCATATTTGTCGAGCATTGGACACGGAGCATCACCTCCAAAAGCTTCATTAATGATTATATAATTATACACAATTTTCAAATTTTTAAAGAAACAACTCAAATTTGTTTATATTTATAATATTTTACCAAAAAAAATAATAACTAAATTTAGGTGTAGTATTAAAAAATTAAGAAATGATATTAATTTGAAATGCACTTTTCATTAGTTTTCTTACTTTTTTGTGAAATATATGATTATTCACTCAAATTTTTAAAAGACGAAAGCGTAAGACAATACATTTTTGTGTTCATGAGGTGAGACGTTAAAGCATAAGTTTTTTGAGCATCATAATATTTAATTAATTAATATTTTAAAATATATAAAATAAAATAACATAAATAAAAAATAAAATTATCCATTAAAATTATTATGAAAAAAACATATTAATTTACTAATTTCATAAAAATAATAAAAAAATCATAAAATAAAAACTAGAGTAAATTACTTCAATTTTAATTCTACTTTTCAAGGACATCATTATCCTCATTTAATTTATCAAAAGTAAAAAAATATTCACTATTATTTATTCTCATTTCATGTAAATCTTCATTTTGATCAATTGATATCAAATTAAACTCTTCTTTATTTTTGCCTCCGCTTGTACCTACAATAACATATAAATTATTATTAGGTATAAATATTATAACTTTTTTTATTAAATTTAATAAAATATATGACTTCAATTTTTGTGTACTTACTTGACATTTTATTAAGTTTTCTTTTGTAGTTATATGAAAAAAATTATTTAATCCAATGATGCTTGAGTCTGTTGGGAGTTGAATGACACAACTCTAATAGCATCAATATTAAATAACTCATTATTCTGAAACCAACAAAAATCAAGTAAGATGAGATGATCTTTCTCCACAATCCACTCATCATCCGAATCAATCTTCTCTATCAAAATCAGATCAATATTTTATTTTCTTTGTAAACTTCATTCTCTCAATCTAGTGTTATCTTACATACACTTAGAGGTGTCAACCGATCCGGCCCGACACGAGGCAATGCACTGATTCAGCCGTGCCTAGGCCGGCCCTGCACGGAAATTTCCCGTGCCCGGGCCTCGTGCCGGCCCGGCCCGGCATGGTACCTCGGCACGAGCCGAGAAATTAATTTTTTTTTAAATTAGGATTACAGGGTACGCAGAAGCCCTAATTTTTTTTAAAATATAGGGTTTCAGGCGTGCCAAAACCCTATATTAGAGATTTGGCCCGACCATGCCGAACCCGACAGATTCGTGTCGTGGGCCCGTGTCAGGCTGACCTCCTCAGAACAGTGCCGGGCCAGGCACGGCACAGTATAGTAATCGTGTTGTGCCCGGCCCAGCAATGAAAGCACAGACAGGCCAACTAAAACATGGGCTGGGTCAGCCCTGGCACGTCCCGTTTGACACCTTCACATACACTAAAGCATTCAACCTTTGATGTTCAAGTTTTTTTTTGTATGTATCTACAAATAATAAAATAAAAAAATTGTGTTGAAATAAAATAAAATTCTTTAACATTGAAATAGAAATATATGTATAAAAATTTACAAAAAAAAAATATTACCGATTCAAATATGCTCCAATTTCTTTCACATCCCAAATACTACAAGACTAATGAATCAAATAGCGAAGTTTTACAACTCTGGTGTTGAACTCCCAAAATAGTATCCACCAACTTGTAGGACTTCTTAATGTTTAAGAATCAATTACAATACGAATCCCAAATCCACCCATTGCTTGGTCAAATGAATCCAACTGAATATCAGCTTTTAAATATTTTTGATAATCCAAAATCTTATCCATGCATTCAAATAATCTCTTCATCATCTCATCAACATTAGAGAACGTATCCTTATTCTATAATTGAGAATTAAGATAGAAATTTGCTGCCTGTAAAGGTCGATGAAGTTGAGGAATCCATCTTGTATCAATTTTTCTCCAAATTGGGTCATATTTTATCTTCACGCCCCCACAATTAAATATTATCTTCTCCTTAGCAAAATCTATCAACTCATAAATATAACTCATAGCTAGTCTTTCCTTTGAATCAACATTTCTAAAAACACTAACTAAAAGAAATGTGATTTTTATGCAAAAAATAACAGGATGCCAAAATTTTGGATCAAACAATATTATACTTCGAGTTTTCATACCTTCTACCTTTTTAGCCCATTTGCTTGAACACAAATTTTTTTAGGAGAACATTACTATAAGAGTTTACTTTTGTTTATAAAAGTTTTGGAAAGTAAGAAATAAAGTAGCAAACCATTTAATTGCTGAACGAATATGTTCATAATTTTTTATAAATATTCTCATCAAACTAAGAACTCATATATTATCATATATAAACTTCACTACTTGCCTAACTCGAGCAAGTGTAGTTTATGAACATTTAACTTTTTAATATCCTCCAACATTAAATCAATACAATGTATAGCACAATGAATCCACCACAATCTTCTCCTTTTTTTCATAAACCTCATTACAGTATTCAAATAAAAAAGAGGTATTATCAGTGATGACTTGCACAATATTCTTCTTCCTAGTTTCTTCAACCACGTTATCAAGATATTTGAATATCAATTCTCTATTTTTTATTGTATCAGAAATATTAATTAATTTCATAAATCAAGTGCCAATAGAATTATTCACTAAAAAATTGATAAGACACTTACATTTTTCATATATCTAACCATCTAATATAATTGAACATCCATATTATTTTTTAAATTTTTTTGTTATTTTTCATAATAATACTTAGGTCATTCACCTCTTATTTAAGAATTCATGTCCACTATTCGTGCATAGATGAAAGCTTAAACCCGGGCCCAAAATTTATAATAGGATCAATCATAGGAATCCAATAAGAATTATTCACAGTGTTAAATGAGAGACCTTTTGATATATAAACCTATTAGTTTTTCTACGCAATTCCTTCTTTTCTTCTTGATTCCACCTTGAATTGAACGTGCTCTTTAATAAGTTTTTAAAGTTGTAAATTTATTCATGGGTCCCCTTGAAATAAGTTCCCCACACTCACTCCTACTCTCACTCTCACTCCCACTCTCACTTACACTCCCAAAGACACCTATTATTTTGAACAAAGTAATCTCATTCATTGAAATTGGATCCATACCAATTTCTTGGGGCAATTCAATTTTTTATATTTTTGATCCATAAAATTGTTTGATGCATCTTTGCATTCCAATCTAACATCTTCACTAACTTTAGGATATGATTTCATACCATGATGAGTTCTAACTATGTGGTGCTTGAGTCTATTCACCCCTATCATGCATCTTTGATTACAAAATTTACATCTTAAATATTACTTCCCGAAAACTACAATAATATTTTCCACAAAATTTTTTCTTAATTTTTTCGAATCGAAAGAACTCGTCTTGAAAAAAAACTTCATTAATAATATACAGTTATTCAGATTTCTATATAATAATAAAATTGACTAAAAAATTAATAATAATACATAATTAAAAGGAATTTAAAAATTAAAATCAGAATTTAATTGATTTAAATATAAAAAAACCAAGGCGCGCCTAGAAAATATATTTGAACCAATTAAATTCTGAATTTTATTTTATTTTAAGATTATTATAGCTTGTTCTGTATATTAATTTTTTTTTATTTTATTATTTTGATGGGAGTGTCCAACTTGTGAATTACATAAATTTTAGTGTTGAGTGTTAATAAAATTTTATTATTTGCATTAATTAATAACATTTATTACAATGTTAAGATATAGTAATCAAAAAATAAACTTATAATATTTCAACAAATTGATTATGAATGGTAAAGTATATGAGTATTCATATATACTCTGTTCATAAATTACTTGAATTATTTTATCTTATGTCATTTTATATACTTTTTATCTCACAAGTCATGAGTCATAATATCTTACCTTTTGAAAAAAATTATTTTATTTTGTAAAATCTTTGACATATGTGTAATAATAATTAACAATATTTAGCTATATATACGACCATACCTTAACTATATATAATACTATATATCTATATATAAATATTTGTTTAACTATACATAATCACATATTTAGCTATATATAACTATTTATAATTATATACATTAATATGCAACTATCATCAAATCTACATATATTATATGTATAATTATTTGCATATCTATATGTCTGACTATATATACCTAATTATAATTATATGTATAACTATATATAACTATATGTATAAACATGTATAATTATATATATATATATATATATATATTATATTTATAACTACATATATAATTATATGTTTAAAATACATATAAGTATTTATTATTACTTGGATTAGTATATATAACTCAATACAACTATATGTAACTAAATTTACAACTATATATACTATGTATAACTATAAGTATTACTATAAATGTATCACTTTCTATATAAACATATACATATGAAGCAGTACCAAAAAATATTCAACAGTGAAAAAGTGGAGAAATGCCAAAATTTTTGAGCAGTTGAGATGTGGAGAACATGCCAAAAAATTTGAGCAATGCCAATAATTTCGAGTAAAGCTAGGAATTTCGAGATGAGATGAAGAAGAGAGCGCCAAATAAACCCTAGAGTGGAGGAGTGCTTCCGTCGCCAAAAATATCGGCTTCTAATCGTCAAAAATATCGAGAAGTGCCAAAAAAGATGATAGGCACTGTTTCGGATTTACTATTTTACATTTTTTTAAAATTTTTTAAATGTCACCTCTAAGTGTATGCATCCCTCTTCAAGGCATGAAAGGCGCGTTCAAAGCACGTCTCAAAATACTTCACAGAAGAAGGCTTACACCTAATTTGTGTGTAGCATTTTTTCAGGTGCATCAAGGCATTTTCCCCACACCACGCCCTAGGGCGCTCTCCAAGGCGTGCCTCAAAAAATGTCTTTTAAACCATTGGATTCGCTAGACATCATGTACTGATATTATTATAAAAAATAAATTAACTAAAAAAATAATAATTTTTAGTTGAGATGTCTAGGATACATCTACCACATAGAAATATCCTTAAGCATTATTGGAGAGAAAAGATATTAACCATTAACTTTATAATCAACCATGTATCATCTTTTATTCTCTCAAATCATATCAGATAATAGCTATTATATCTAAGTGAGATTTTTTACCTTTCAGCTTTTATATCATATTTGTGATCGTGAATAAAATAATATTGATAAACGAGCATTATGGTAGGCGACTAATAACTTGTTACACACATAGGTTGAAGGTATCATTTTTTTATTGAATTATTTTTTTTCTAGTATAACCATAATGTAAATAAAATATAATTTTCTCTTACTAAAAATTATCTAAACACTAAACTAAAAAAAATAAATAATAAATATTATGAAAATAATATAGACATAGATATAAATAACAATAACTCGGCCGAAAGATACATGTCTATGTCATCTCCTAATCACAGCTCATCCTCGACCCTTGCACCTAAAAAATTTTAGAATATAAAAACATATATGGCATGAATCCACTTTAAAATAATTAAAAAGTATAAGTGACATTGAATATTTTATGAGACATTCCGTATAATACATAAAAAAACATAGTATATTAAATTTCAGATAAACTCAACTGATTATGAGCGATTGAGTCTTTGAATATGAATCCACTTTGGATTATTTAATCCCATTTAGTTATCACTATGAGTTTGCCAGAAAAATTATAACTAAATTCATTACCAATATTAATCTTCCAATTAGATTTTCAAAAAATCATAGATTACCTCATCTTATACACATATACATCCAACTCATTTATCATATGATCCCTAAGTCAATTAGTAAAATGACATAATAAAAAAATTATAAAATAAAAATCTAATAAATAATGAATGACATTAAAACAAAAAGTAAAGTGATGTCCGTGACATCTAACATTTAAACTAGTTATGAAGACAAATATATTTGCATTTCACTACCCACTTTGTTGATTCTAAATAAAAATTAAATAAAAAAATATTATATTTTCATAAAATCATTAATCCTTATGATGACTCTACCATATGAAATAGAAAATATAATATTTAGCTTAATAATTGATAATGCATCAAATAATAGTATCGTTAGAAGTATTTTCATAGAAACTATTAGATATGATCGTTTAAGTTAAATCTTTACGTTATACATATGTGTCACATAATTAATATAATAATAGATAAACTTAAAAATTATTTTTTTCATCATTAGAATATATATGAAATGTACTAAAATATATTAAAATATCTAGTAGGCAATAAAAATTTTATACTTTATGAAAATTAACAAATCTTATAAAAATTTCAAGCAAATATCAAACATTGTTGGAATTATACATATTTTGTGTTGAATTTTTATGTTTGCTACTAATATATGATATCTAATTGTGTTGATAATAAATCAATAAAATAATAATTAATAAATCAAATTATAACATAAGAATTTTATTTTTAAATTCCTTAAAATCTTTTATGATATGATAAATATGTATTTATCTATATACACTTTTACTATGTGTATTCGCTTAGGTACATATGTAACATTCTCTTTCGAAAATCTTTTATTATATGGTTGCATATATGGATGATAGGATTATGATAGATGGAATAGACAAAAAATAGTATCAAATATATGTATTAATTAGTATGAACCAACCACAAAAACTAAAAGGTGAGATAAACATGAGTCTTTCACTTAGATTTTTGAAAGATCCTATACTAATTTATATAATACAAAAAAACTTTCATCCCATTTTTGTAGGATTTCATGGATGAGTTGTAGGAATAACATAATAAAAAATTATAAAATAAAAAAATAATTAATTAAAAATGAACTTAAAACACAAAGTGGAATAATCTCAATAATATTTGATATTTAAACTAGTAATAATGATAAATCATTTGTAAGCATCACAACTCAAATTATTGATATTAACTAAAAACAAAATAAAAAAAATATTTGATATTTTATCAAATTCACCATTCTCATGATTTTCATGTCATATTTAAGTGTGTCAAAAATTTTTAGGAAATATAAGATATAAAATAAAATATATAACATCATATTTTATAATATTTTAAATAATAGTATAATAATAAATATTTTGTAAGAAGAAATTAAAATAATCTCTTAGTAAAAATTTTCCATATTAGATATATATATCACATAATAAATCTAATAATACAAGCTGATTTAAAAATTATTTCCACCTTATTAGAATAATACATAATAAATTAAAATATATTAGAATACCTAATAAAATATAAATCTTTATATACTATACAAGTCATTAGGCCTAAAAACATTTCAGTTGAATATCAAACAAAAACAATATTGAAATTATGTAAATGTAATATTAAATATATGTGTTAACTACCGATTTGTGATATTTAACTACGAAAACAAAAAAAAATCAATGAAATAATAATTAATAAATCAAACTGTGACATATAATTTTTATTTTTAAAACTTATAAAAAAAATTTTATGATAAAGCTAACATGTGTTCACCGATATACAGTCTCATGACCAACATTACATTTAAGTGAATATACAACATAAATTATATATTTAACAAATATAACGAATACTCATAGTTTAGTGACATAGCTATTAAGATAAAATAAAATATTAAAATATTATTTTTTTTTATTTCATCTCCTTATTATTTAGATTTTATATGAATCTTAAAATTAAAATGAAATGAATAAAAAAATACGATAAAATAATTATCCACTTGAATAAATCAACAAAAAATTACAAAAATTAGATGACAAGATTTATGAAATTAAGTTTTATAGTTTTAATGAGTCTCCGAGTAGGCAGATCAATATCATATACAAAGACGATAAGTTTTATATCCAATTATCTAGTGGCAAACAATGGGGCCACGGGCATGAAGGCCTACCCTACCCACTAAGCACTATCCACTGAGCTAGGGACACTAGTTGAATGGCCAATGCAACTACCAGCCTCACCTAGCATGACTTGGCATGCCCAGCTGAGAAAGCCAAGGGCAGACCCGAGCCTTCATGTCATGTCAGACCAACCTCCAATGAATCATGATGTTGTGATGGCATTGCACGGTCCGAGCACCCAATCCTTAACAAGTCAGGCATAACAAGATGGCCCAACTAGGCAACCAAAATTTGGGACCTATCAACCCAGTACAACCTGATTGACACCTCTAAGCTAGCCTTAATCATAGTTTTAAAAAGTGCAAGACACACCAAGGCACAAAGATTTCTTTGAGTCTTGAGGCGCAAGGCGCACCTAAGGCATGAGCTTTTGTGAAGTAAAATATGACTTTAGATGTACATAAATTTTTATTAAATATGATTTTATTAATAAAAAAATAAATATTCCTAATATTAAAATAAATTTTGATTAAAAAAATAAATAAAATTATATAAATTTTAATATATAGTTATAAATTTTGAGAATAAATATATTTTAATTAAAAAACTATAGCATATAAGGCGCGCCTCTTCAGTAAAGCACATGTCTTGGAAGGCGGGGTACTATAGCTAGGGAGTGGTTGTGCCTTGAGCTTAGGCATGCCTTAAGCGCGCCTTTCACAACTACGGCCTGGATAAAACCCAAACTATCCTAAAACAAATCCATGCTAGCATGATGCCTAATGGGAGGGCGTGTCGAAGATCAGGCAACCCGACCCAACTGATCATGACCCAAGCAACCAACAGGACAATTGGCCATGCTAAGCTACTCATTTTTAAAAACATGTTGGCATTGCATAACCCATACTAAAAACTATGTCCTAGGTTGGGTTGACACTACCTCAGCTCAGTATGCCTTGTATCCCCTGCAAGCCAACAAGGTGTGTCAGGGCTCACTTCCATGTTGTCATGTTGGCACATCATGGCTCGAGTGGATGTATCATGCATGTACAGCACGACACAAAGACCATACTAGGTCTTAAAAATTTAGGTCGTACCAACATGGCATGACACGACACAATCCAATGAATATCTCTAGTTTGTACACACTCTTATTAGTATAATGATAAATGAGCTATGTGAGAATACATAAATGACTATGATAATAAACATATCTCTCAATATTCTATAGCACTCTATGTTTCCTCTCTAAAAAAAAATATCAAGCCTCTCCTATAGGTCTTTTCTTCCTACTATATGTTCATTGCAAGAGAAATATCTTTCATTAGTATATTGACAGCATGCCACATCTCTACCAATTGATACAAAAAATGAATTGATATCACACAAATAATTTGACACCAATAATAAATTGATATCACAAATAATTTTAGACACCAAATAAATCATATAATAACTTTCTATTATGTTAATATTATAGTTTTGATACCATATAAAAACTTAAGACAATGAATCATAAAAAACACTAATAAAACTCAACCCCAAAATAGGCATTTGGGGTGCCTATATATAATGGTCACATTGGTTTGGGGTAGCCCACAAGTTGAGTGTTTCATCCAAAATACAATAAAAAATTAAACAAAAAAAAAAATTGTACGCCACAACAATATTATACAAAAATATTTGATCTTGAGCTCAAATTGAATTATAAATCAATCTCAACAAAAAAAAAAAAAAAAAACAAGATCAAGCACAAAAAAAAAAAAATTTGTCGTAGCAAATCTAAAACAATTTTAGAAAATAAGAATAATTAAGCATTAGTAAGTGTTGTGCTTGGAGGTGACATTTTTGAAGCAAGAATTATGATCACGCATGCATAAACATTCACCATAGATCAAATTCATCATAAAACACAGTAGGATTACGTGCTCACCATCCTGTCGCTAAAAATGCTCCGTTCCATCAATCTGAGCGGCTTCAGGCCACTAGAAGTTTCTCTTTCCTGCATGACCCGCGTGACAAAAACATAATTCTGGAAGGTGTATGCGTATCTACGAGGTTCGGCATAGAAAGCATCGAGTATATTAAAGTGATCCGGCCCAATATCTTGCCACTTGTTAACTGGTTCCGGCACGACCTCGACGAGATCTCGCAGCTCAATTGAATCGCTAACAATTCTATGAAGAAAAGTCGTCTTCCCGACGCTAATATTACCCTCAACACAGAGTGTGACTTTTTTCTTAGATGGGAGCTTTCCCATGTTCGCCTCCTTTAACTCTTCGTCCACGCTCTCTTTGATAAAAGTTGTTATACTCTTGGCATGATTTTTGTGAATAATTCCAACAGAACTCTGCAAGTACTCCACCATTGTCCCATTGGCCTTGCCAAGAAACTGCGACACAAAGCCAAAAACAAATGAGGTGGGGCGGCTATACAAATGTCTGTGCTTGCATATGTCGTGCTGTAGAGCTGTGGTATGCTGCCAATATACAAATGTGAGTGCATGCGTATGCCGTGCCTATATAGATACACACAAACGCGTATACATATGCATATATATATATATATGTGTGTGTGTGTGTGTGTGTGTGTGTGCATGGGTAAAGTGTGAATTAAAATGTACTCTTGAAATTCAATGAAAAGGATTGCTAATTTTTTGAATCTATCCAATTGCAATATACCACTAAAAATAAAAAAAAAAACACACCTCCATAAAAGTCAAATAATATCTATAACACCTTATTCTTATACAACAGCTTTAGATCACTCAGTCCATGAAAGCCTCTCTCGACCAACTTTCTCAGATTTTTACGGCCCACCCCAGGAATTGACAACAAATTGTCCTTTCCGTCCGCCTCACTGCATCCTTTCTGCTTTCTATTCAACTTAAGCTCCTTAAAATTTAAATTCCCCTTCTCTCCCTTGTCACTTTCCTCTTCTTCAGAAAAATTAGATCCTGCTTCAGAGTGGCAACAAAATTTCCGCAAGACAAGCCAATTCAACGAAAAGGATTTTTGGGTCAGGAGGTTGGGTCTGAGGATGGTGATGGCTGACATGGAGGAAGAACTTTGCAGCCCCTTACAAGTTGTAAATGAGAATGTCTAACAGAATTAGACCTGCAGAAAATATGAACTAAGTTAGCCTGACAGTGTGGTAGGAGATTTCAATTTCACACAGAGATGGTTTCTGGCGAGCAGGAGGTTGGGTCTGAGGATTATGTACGTGCCTCAATGAGGACAAAGAATAAATTGATTAGTCCTTATAAAAAGTAAGTATTATTTATGTATTTTTTACTAAGTTTTCATCTCCACAACCACACCTTCCTGAATGAGCAAGGACAACCAGATCAATTGGATGTGATCTCTAATCTAAGCTAAACCAAACAATGTGTTAAATAGTGAGAGAGAGAGAGAGAGTTTGATTTGTTTCCAATATGAACATGTGAATTTTAACATGCACAAAAAAAAATCTTTAAATATTAATAACCATTTATATCAAGCATAATACTTGACAAACATAATAAAATATCTCAATATATCAAATGTTGTCACCCTACAGGATCCCAAATATTGAGTGAATAAGATAGAATAGATCACCTAAGAAGCACGGACACGGACACGGGAATACTACAAATTAGGATACGGGGACACGACAAATTCTAAAAAACTAGAATACGGATACGACCAAGATACGACATGAAAAAAATAATAAAAATAAATATAAAAATTATTTTTTTATAAATATTAGGTTTTTTATAAAATAAAATAAATTAAAGTAAATTAAAATATTTTATTTTATAAAATAAATATATGTTTTTTTATTTTATAAAATAAAAATATTATATTTTATTTTATTCTATAAGATAATATTTATAATTATTTTATTTTATAAAATAATATTTTATAATTATCTTATATTATATAAAAATATTTTTTTTATTTTATAAAATAAAAATATTTTATTTTATGCCAGCCCTGCATCCCCACACATAGCGCCCGCCCCCTGTCATCCGCTCAAATCATGCCCGCCCCTGCATCCCCCCCCCCTCAAATTGCGCCCACCGCCTGCGTCAAGTAGCCAACGACGACGCATGGGCGACGTTGGCCACTAGACGTCATCAGACATCGGTTACTCTCAACATGAATATGACAGCCGACACAATCGTCTGATATGCCATGTGACATATTGGATACGAATTGATCAATGATACGCCACAAAGCATATCGGACACATATCTGTGCCGTGTCCATACCGTGTCTATGTGTCCAGGTGTCAGATACGTGGACACGGCCGTAGGGAGCCATGTCCGTGTTTCCTTGTAGATCACTCCTAGCATCATCTTGACATGCCGAATATGAAATTTTAATATATTTTTCTATCTGAAAAATTTCATAATCAAAAGATATAACTTCTCTAACATAATTCTAAAACTTCCAGCTTGTCTAATGATTAATATCGCAGCCAAGAATGTGTCATAAATAAATCAAAAATAGACATATATTTAAAAAGATTCATGTGAGCAGATAAAAAAATATACGATCTATTTCACTCAATTCTCGTGAAATGCATCAATTTTATTTGTTAATCTAACATATAAATAACAAAAAAATAATATTATACCATTATTATTTCGTAAATCAACAAACAAAAAATAAATTATGATAAAGATAAAACTCTACCAAATATAAAACATGCCACAAAAAATAATTAAAATAAATATTATCTTATTTTTTTTGGTGGTACAGAGACATCATTGATCACAATAATATTAAAAAAATCTAGACTTGATAAAAAAATAAAAAAAAAATGATTACATATGACATAATTATTTGAGCATGAATTTACCACCCAAGAATCTAGAATGAAGTGCTGAGCATAAAATATGGTGGATGTCAACGTGACTAAGCAAGTAGCACTCGCACTACAAAATATGGTGTATTTTTCTTTAGAAAGCATAAGTGTAACAAAAACAATAGATGGGAGCATAATAAAACAAACTTAAGTAGATCTAGTAATCTTTTATTGCCTATGAACATCAAAAAATTCATTGTAACACAGGGTTCAATGTCTACCACCACTCGTGCATATATCTTCTCACGGAAAGAATATATCACTATGACCTTTCATCCTATAGGAACACCTCTACCAACTCTCTCAGATCCTTCACTATTACTTTATAATGAAAACATTATTACGTTTTAATTAATTATACCAATTCTACTTGATCCATCACTATCACTATGCAACAAATCTTTGAAAGAAAAAAATATATATCTTCTTACCCAAAATTTGTATCCGCAAAATTAAATATCAACCTCTTAATGCATGCATATAAAAAATAATATAAATCATGTCATCAAATCTTTTAAATATAGTATAATCAATTAACACAAGTAACGCACCAATAATATTTTCTCATAATTATATCTAAATCATATAATAAGTCATCTCAAAAAATATAATCTAGAGCTATAAATGCATGAGTCATCTTCATCCTCTGACAAATCATAAAAAAAAATGTAAGAATCTTCTCACCAAAAATTTGAATCCACAAAATGTCATATCAATCTCAATGTAAACATATAAAAAATATTATATATTGGGTCACCAAATCTTCTCAATACAGTCTGATTTATAAACACAAGTATCACATCATTAACATTTTCTTATAATTGTGTCTAAGTCACATAATGAGTGATCTCGTGCCAGTCAATTAATTTGCATGTCAGCAACTAAGTAATATTAATATTTATACTTTTATTTAAATAGCATAAAATTAATATTATATAAATTATTATTGGTGAGTCAAGTCATGCCACGTGTCAATGATCAACGAAACATATATTAAAGATTTAGACTTGCAGTTATTTTGCTTCTATTTGTGTATTAATTTTGTAAGGTACATGATTTTTTAATTCCACAGTAATTTTTTTTTAATAGATAATATAATAATTAAAAAAATTATCTTCTACTTAAAACTTTAAAAAAACAAAAATAATAATTATTATGAAAATAAAATAAATATTAATTTAGATAACCAAAAAGTCTAATACTGAGTTATCTCCTAGTCATAGGTCAATCTAGGCCCGAGAACCTAAAAACTAATAATTAAAATCAAATATTTTAGTATTAACTAACTTGAAAATAATTAAGAATAAAAATTTTAAAAATCAAAAAAAAAATCAATATAATATATATATTATACAAAATATATACTTGCAAGACTAACAATGAAACATCTTAGAAGATTCATCGAATAATACACCAAAAAATATGGTGCAATATATAGTAGACAAATCTAAATAAGAAGTGAGATTGTTAAATTTGTATTAACTTCATTTTCAGTGACTTTCTTTATCATAGGCAAATCTAATTTAATTGCTAGCATTAAATCTTCCACTTAAATTTATGAAAAAACAAAACAACTTCATTATATGCAGCAATAATTTCAATCTACCTATTATAGGATATCTAGGAGGATTTATAAAAATAACATAATAAAAAAATTATAAAATTAAAAAAAATAATTAGTAATTAACAAACTTAATAAATAAAATAAAATAATCTCAATGACGTCTAGTATTTGGACTAGTCGTGATAACAATATATTTGCATACATCATCATTCACTTTATTGATTTTAAGTAAAAAGTAAATAAAAAATATTAAAATTTTATGAGATTCTTCAATCTTAGAATGACTCAATCTTGTATTAATATTTTTCGATGATCGTTAAGAAATACGAGATGCAAAATAAAATATATAAAATAATATTTAATAACTCATCAAATAAACATATCACAATATATATTTTTATAAGAACTATTATACATTATCCCTTAACTAAGATTTTCACTTTAATTATATATATATATCACAAAAAAAATCTAATAGTACAAATAAACTTTAAAATAATTTCTACTTCATTTTAGAGGTGTCAACTGGGCAGGTCCGGCCCGGCACGTTTTTAAACCGTGCCCGGGTTAGGCCCGAGCCGTGCCGGGCCGTGCCTGGCCCGGCACGCCAGCATGGGTTCTTCCCGTGCCAGTTTCACGCGGGCACGCGTGGGCGTGACCCAGCCCCTCCCAAAAAAAATACCACGGGTTAGGTCTGATTGGATCCCGACCCACGGTCCTGACTCCCGACCCGGCATGGCACAGCCTGCCGTGCCCGGATGTTTTTAAACCGTGCCGGGCCGGGCACGGCACGGTACAAAATGTCGTGCCCTGCCCAGCACGGTAGCACGTTCGTGCCCTAAAAAAACGGGTAGGCTGTGCCGGGCCAGCCCGTTTGACACCTCTACTTCATTTGAATAAATATAAAATATATTAAAATATATTAATACAACTAATAAATTACAACTCTTATATTATATATAAGTTAATATGCTTAAAAAAATTCAAATTGGATATCAAATATCATTAGATTTCTATATATTTAAAATTAAATTCATGTGTTGACTATCAACATATGATTTATAACTATATATATAGTAAAACTAGTAAAATAATAATTAATGAATCAAACTAATAAATAAATTTTTTTTAATTCATAAAATCTTATATATATGACAATCATATGTTAGTCTATATTCACTCTCAGCATATCCATTACACTTAGGTGAATATGCAACCTAAATTATATTTAAAATTAATATAAAGAACATATATTTTTTTGGGACATGATTATCGAGATGAAAATAAAATACTTAAAATATTAATCTTCTATTATATCTCTTGATTACTTAGATACCAATATTAATCTTAGAATTTGGGTCAAAGAGGTATGGTTAAGATCAAAAGAGCAAAAAATAATATTAAATTCATATTCACTTACATTAATCAACCAAAAAATAAGAAGATGAGATTTATAAATAATTAAATAATTTATTTAGATATTATGAAAAAAATATGATAATTTCAGCGAGCCTCCATGTGTGGAGATCAATATCATATTGATAGATGATTATTTTTTCATTAAATTAGCTAAAAGAAAAATGACAAAAAAATATGTCAAATAGCAATGAGATACCAAAATACTTAAAAGATGATTTTTTTTGGGTTTTCCATGTGTCTATCATGATCGTGGCGAGTTGCAACCTGGGTAGAACATAAACCAACCCACCCCATTTTAGCCAAAGGCCAATAGTATGGGTTTTCCTTGTATGACACATGCTAAAAATAATATCGTGCCCAACACGACACGGTCACCTATCTGAGCTAAAAAAATTAGTCATACCATACCAAAGCCAAAGTTGCTTAGCCAAAAAGGATACTTTGATACTAGTAGTAAACAAAACAAACAACCCAGACATGGCTCAACTAGAGACATCCCTAAAATAGGAGTGAGGCGACACTGTTCAGGCCATGCCTTGTTATGGGGTAGCTTAGGATAGAAATCTTGAGCCAAATTCAAGCATGAAACTCATGCCATTTAAAAAAATATTGCAATCATTGGGTTGGAATAAGATGATTTGGATCAGCATGTAGGATTGTGCCAAGGCTAACCTAGCAAAAGCCCAATCTAGCTTTAACCTAATCCAAGAGAGCTTAAACCAAGCCCAAGTTAGCCCAACACAAGCCTAGGATGCTCGTGCCAAGAGCCCAGTTTATGTTGAGTTTGTATGCGGCCCAACTTGACATGGCATGACTCATCACGACTAGGATTGTCAAGAGGCTATGCTCTTTTAAAAGTGTGTGAGCCCATTCGACACATCTATCTTATACCATGTTTGAACACAATTAGGGTTTGACACTATTTCAAGAAGGAAGAAAAAAAAAAGAACAGATATGGAGAGAACAGAAATAATTTTATTAAAATAAAACTATCATTTCAAAATATAAGATTAATGATATATATATATATAGTTTATGACATCTCACATATCATGTACTCCCAAATAATGAAAAATAAATAATAAATAAATCAAACCTCAAAACAAATATGAAAATGCCCAACCATGTCTACATTTTCTCTATACTAAAAAATAATTACTAAAAATAATAAGAATTAATAATTGCTAAATTTAGAGAAAAAACTCAAGTTTTTGTATTAACATAATGATACAATTATCATATTTACAAAAAAAAAACTAAAAAAATAAACTCCACTCCACTACGCTACAATGTACGATCATTTAAAATACTCACCATGACATAAACAAAAATAATATAAACTAATCTATAACATCACCCTTCACTATATTGTTTCATTTACCAACAAAGGTGCCAAAACAAATTGGGAAAGATGGCATGGCCTAGCTCATGGGTGGTTGAGAGAAAAATGGGCTGGCTCTGGCAAGCTTGCTATTTCAATGTGCATGCATGAACCACCAATAATACCCATATATGTGAGCAAATGACTTTTTTCTAACTTCAACATGTTTTTAAAAAGAGGATCTTCCATGGCAATGCACATTGTCACAATCATGATCATCAACCTCCACTATAGCCACCATTGTTGCTACGGCCATTAATACCAAGTCATTTTTATAGGTGTCAATTAGGCCGGACAATTTGAGCATAGCACGAAAGATGACACAAAAATATCAAGCCTATCATATCACAACCAAGTTTAGAGTCATGCCTAAACTAGTCTTGTGCTGTCATTTTTTATTATTAAAATTAATGTTAATGATTTTATTTTTATTTTTTTGTGATTGATGTAAAATAATATCGTAACTCATAATGAATAACTTAATTTTAAATTTATAAAATAAATATTTAAAATTAAAAACTGGTGATCGATCAATCAGGTTGGTAGGCTTCGAGCATAACCCAACATGACCTAGCCTGATTCTACCCAAACTCAATTGGCTGGGTCGTGCAAAGCTGGCAATAATCAAGTCATATCATGCCTGATACGGAAATATAACCCAACTAGACCATCAAAAAATGAGTCATGTCAACACGGCACAACCTATTTGATACCTCTAGGCTCAACACAACACGAACCCTACAATGGGGTGGCCTAGCTAGGCACAAGGCACGATTTTAAATAGTGTTGTGTTATGAGGCGGGCTAAGGGACATGCTCAAGCTGCCCGACCCATCTGACACCTCTACTCGAGACCCAACAATGACAGAGACATGACATCACATATAGTTATCATGTCGGTAAAAAAAGTAAAAAAATAAATATTTTTTTGAGTCATTAAATTGCTTAGACAAAAATCCAATGGATATCAACTTTTTGTTCTAAATTTTATTAAAAAATATATAAAATAAAAATTAATCAAATAAATTTTTCTATAAATACCTAATTTACATTTTAGTTTTTTATACTTAATCTATAAATTTTTATTCTATATTCTCCTCTCAGTGTTCTAGAATTAATATTGTGCCCAATTTTTTAGATTTTTATTAAATAATTATAATCTTTATTTTATAGTCCAAAGTGTCGCTAGTATCTTAGCATTTATTGATGAATAATATCTAAGAATGAGAATATGAAGTGCAAGTACAATATTCAATTTAATTTTGATTATTTTATTTTATTTGGAACCTTAGATTAATAATTAAAAAAATTATAAAAAACAATAATAAAAAATATTTAATGAATTTAACAAAAATAAATTAGACCTATATATAAATAATAATGATAAGTTGAACAAAAGTTCATTGATCAAAACTAAATTCTCTCCAATTATCTCGACCCATTTACCTAAAAAACATACAAATAAGTAAACTTAAAAAATTTTGATACACTTTAATTTAATTAAAAATAAAAATATTAAATATATCAAATAAGATTCAGCACATTATATATATTATTATTATATATATATATATACACACACACAAGAATATTAATAGTCCTGACCACCTTAAGAAACAAATCGATCAATACATCATAAAATATGATATAAAAAAAAGCAAAGAAATCATACATGGTGGTTGGATATTTAAAATTAGATCAACATCAAGTTGATTGACACTCATTAATTACCATAATGAGTTTGAGAGAAAAAATAGACTAAATTCAGTGCTATCATGAATCTTTTAATAAAATTTTTAAATTATCTTATAATAATTAATATTATGCAAACTTAATATTCATTTGATTTTATATTGAATTACAATGCAGGATAACAAATTTTGATATTTAAATAAAGATATCAAACAGGCCGGTGACCTGAGCAAAGCATGGTTCAAGCATGCATGGCCCAACACGGCATACTTGGCCCAACATGACATGCTACAGTACCGTGCCCAGGCCCGTGTCGGGCGGACCCTCGGCATGAATCGTATCATGCCTTGCCGAGTCACGGCAAGATATGGTAGCGTGCTGTGCCTAGCACAGCACGCAAATCAATTTAGGCCTGAAAAAAATTGGGCGGGCCAGCCAGGTCAGTTTGACACCTCTATATTTAAATTTTACTTAAAAATTTAATTTTTAAACTTAAAAATAAAAGTGTTGGACTACAACTAGTGCTGCACTACCACAAACAGCCATGACATAGCCCATTGAACACAACCCACAAGACACAAAACACAACCTACACTTGAGGCCCAAGGACCACGGGCCACTAGCAATGGATGATGTTCCCTTGGCCATTGCCAAGTAGCACTGGACTGGCCCCTAGTAATGGGTATGGCCCATGATGCCAGGGTGGTTGTGGGCTGTGGCCAAGGTCAGGCTAGTGTTATGGCAGTGTCGTGCCATTTTCACCTTGCCCAACATGACTTGTTCCAACCCAACATAACATACATGCTCAGTTCATTAAGGCATATCATCGAGCCGTGCTAGGCTCACCTGAAATGTAATCGTGCCAACACATCATGACATGGGTACACATTTTGTATTGTGTCAAGTACAGCATAGTAGCTCAACTAGGCAACCAAAAATTAGGGCATACCAACATAACATAACTTATTTTAACATCTTTAAGCAAGCTGCAAGATTTAAAAAAATTCATTTGATATGAACATCATTGAAATTTTATATTTTAAATGTTAAATTAATATATTTATTATCAATATGTAATATTCAACTATATTAATAATAAAATTAATAAAATATTAATTAATAAATAAGAATGTAACATACGATTTTAATTTTTTTAATTCATTAAAATCTTTATAATATAGGTAAGATATATTTATTTGTATACACTCTCACATTATATATTCCACTTTTATGCATATGTAACATGAGTATTATATTTAATTAGAGAATATTAATTTTTTACGTACATAAATATTAAAATGAAAAGAAAATATTTAAATATTTTTCTTTTATTTCATATATTTATTATTTGGCTACATGTATAAATCCTAGGATTTAAATCAAATAAGCAAGAAATACTAATAAATTCATATTCATTTGCATAAACTAACTACAAAAATATGAATATAAAATTTTTGAATAATTAGATAACTTAATTAAATATTATAAAATTATATATGATTATTTTAGCAAATCTATGAATAGAGAGATTAGTATTATATTTTATATTGTATTTCTTCTTATTTCATAATAACATGAAAAAACGTGACATATTAAATTAGTAATAATTATATAAAATCATCTTTTTTGTGCAATTTAAAATAACATATAATTTACTTATCCCATCGATGCCTAGTATACCATCGAAGTATACTTTTTCTATGGCTATTAATATAATTTCAAATAAAAATATAAGACTACAATCAAATATTAATGAAATTTTATTATATTTAAAAGATTTGAAAAATACGTAGATAGATAGTAAAGATAAAATCTAAAAATTATAAGTAAATAATAAAATACACAAAAATAATAAAACTAAAATTTAAAAATATGATACAATAATCAAACCAAATATGATAACATTATGATATTAGCTTTGCCTTGACGTATATTTTATTTTATAAGCTTTTTGTTGTATTTTTTCAAAAGCATTCACATTTATATTTTAAAACTTAAGAGTATTTTTAATTTATTTTTTTACTTTCATATTTATATACATCATAGTTTAAATTTTAGAGTTATAATTTTTTTATTTTTTGTTATTTAAAAAGCATATATATAAAGCATATGAGAAGGCCAGAATCAAAGGCCCCAACCCAAACCACATGTGAGCTATGTTGGGCCGAGGTTGGGTCTGGGCTAGCAAGCCAAGCAAGCACCAACCCTCACCCATTGGTCAGGAAAAACTAGCTTACGCCGTCTATGACTAACCAAAACAAGCTTGAATTAGCCACAACACGTACCAAACTAACATGGCACAATTATCCTACTAGGCCTCACAAAAAATAGGTAATATCATTTGCCACCTCTACTTCTTCTATGATTAATTAATCCAAAAATTTACAATAGTTTCTAGACCAAGTAAGGTAAAGATTATTATTCATGTTATGTAAGTATTAACTACTATTGTGAGTGGCAAAGAGAGCAAGAAAAAATATGTTTCGAAGGATGACTATTACGAGCTGCTTTCAACACAATAAATAGATATATACTTAGGATAAGTGTTAAACATTTATTGAATTATTAGTTTAGATCAGATTTTTTAAAATAAATGCAATATAAGAGATTATTAATTTTCACCTTTCTTTAAATAAATAAAATTATTCATCAAATATCTTATGATAAGATCCAACTCAAAGGAATATTAAAAAGAATAGTATAAACTTGATAGAGATAAGTAAAATAATTCTATTTCATAAAAAAATTACTTACACATTCTTTCAATAAAACAATAATTACCATTAACTATTTAATACATGTGAACCATTATTTTATCCTTTCATATCATTTTTCAAACTAAATTATTTATCTAAAAAAATAAATTATTTTATTTACCACCCAGAGTATTTGTGTGTGTTAAGCTTGTGATGAACTTTCTATGAGACAAATATAAGTATTATTCTCATAAGATAAAAACTTTAATTTGTATTTATAAAACATTCTTTTATATTAAATATTTCTTTAATAATTCAGCATTAATTAACAATTTTATAGAGCCAATTATAATAACATCTCTATCATGTCTAGTTTTGATTGTAGCAAGGATTCCAACAAAACATGCACTTGTTACTATTATCACCACTTGACCTAAAAAGAATAAGTAGAATTGTAAGATGCATCATCCGGATCTAACTGTGCAAAGACATGTGATTGTTATTATAATGTAAAACTCTTATTTGAGAATATTCTGTATTTTTTTTGTTACTTCTCACCTATGTTGCACGAACACGAATACGGACACGGAGATACGACACGGCAGGATACGGTGACACGATAAATTTTAAAAAACTAGGATACGGATACAGCTAGGACACGGCATGAAAAAAAAATTAAATATAAATATTATCCATTAACAGAAATTTAGATAAATAAAAAAAATACTAAAATATTTTGATAAATAAAAATTTAAAGGGCTTAAATAAAATTAAAATAAATTATTTGTTTATTATATTTTGTATATATATTAAACAAACAATAATAATTAAAATATAAAAAAAATATATTTAAGCCCTCTAACCCCTGCCCCCTCCCGTTACAGCTTCTAACTCTCTCTAACATATTTTAAATATAATATTTTAAAATAATTTAAAGTACAGTATTTTTAAAATAATATAAGATACAGTATTTTAAAATAATTTAAAATTCTGTTTTTTAAATTAATTTAAAAAAAATTAAACCTCTAACACCCTCTCTCCCCTCCCCCATCCATAACCTTTTTTCCCCCTCCCGAAAATCCCTCCCGAAACCCCCTCCACCCCCCTCTCGAAAATCACTCCCGAAAATCCCTCCCGAAAGTCCCTCCCGAAACCCCCTCCCGAAACCCCCCCTCCCCGAACCCCCATCTCGAAACCCCCTCCCCTCCACCCGATTTTCCGAAACCCCCTCCCGAAACCCCCCCTCCCCGAACCCCCATCTCGAAACCCCCTCCCCTCCACCCGATTTTCCGAAACCCCCTCCCGAAACCCTCTAACGACGCGTCGGTAGGTAAACGACGCGTCTGGAGGTAAACAATTGTTTCCGAAAAACTCGTCGGATACATCTCCGACGCGTATCCGATACGCCACGTGGCGTATCGCATACGGATTTGTGTGCGATACGCCACGTGGCGGGTCGGACACGTGTCCGACCCGTGTCGCCGTGTCCACGCGTCGGACACGTGGACACGGCACTTCCTAGCCGTATCCGTGCAACACAGCTTCTCACAAATAAATTATATATTAATTAGAAGTAAATAATATATTTTTATATGAAGAACTTATAAATAATGTATTTATTGTATAGCCTATGAGTTTTTCTACTCTAAGATATATGTTTTTCTATCTTAAAAACACATATCACACTACTGATATTTTTATGGGTATAATTCACATGAATATCTAATTGTTGTATTGATATATTTTAATAATACTCTCATTACGAGTGATAATTAATTATGTACCTCTTGATTAAAGCATTTCTTTTTAAATGAGCTTCAGGATAAATTTTTGAGTTGTCTCAAACTTTTTTTCAAAATTAAGATTACATATTCTTACGTCATCATCACCCATTTACAAGAAAAATATGATATAGTCATTCTTTTATAGTTCAACTTATTGAGACATACTATGGTTGACATTTCATTTAATCCAAGATTTAATTTATTTATTAATACTATAATTACTATTGACTTTTATAAGTGTAATAAAATCATAAGTAAGCTTAGCTACATTATCTTTATTACCCATTATGCCACATGTGTCATTAGCTTAGAGAGTTATTTTTAAAACTTTTAAAAATAAATTCATATAAATAAGATATTATAAAATTATAAATACATTATAATGGTTCATGAATATAATGCTTCTTTTAAAATTTATGGACCCAAATACAAAAAAGTTATTTTATTTTAAATTGGGTTACAGTGATTAAAGATTGAATATCTAATATTAATTTCTATATTTTCCAAAAAAATAACCTAGTCTCATAAAAAAATTAAAAAAACCAATATTTTTCAGATTAGTGCAGAGATGGAATACAAATATATTATGTACGTTTTGTATGATTGACCTTTCGTGGATCGAACATTTACTAAATGTGAATAAATTTACCAAGCTTGGACCAATAATTTTTTATGAGATATTGCATTTAATCAATTTTATGAGATAAAAAAATACATTTAAATTTGTAATTAGTTTATTAAAAAAAATATTCTGAATGATTCAATTGTTATTACATGTGTCCGTCAAGAATTAGTATACAAATATATTCACAAAGGATCTTAGAGAATTATATGTTTCTTTCTTTACTTTTAAAATTAATTTTCAAGACAAATATATCAGCTTAGAAAATAATATTATGGATTATTATACTTGAGTTTATATTATAATGAATACGAAAGTTTTTTTTCTTTTCCAATTTTTTCAATAAATATGATACTTTTATCCCATTGTAAAATATGAATTTAATTATTATTTATTCTCTCTTCTATCTATTTTAGGAACTCCATGAACTCGATCCAGTAAGCCCCAGCCCAGTCCAACCAAACACAATTGGGTTGAAAATTTATTGTATGATGCCCAAAACAATGCACATAAGCATACACGGTGAGAATAAACACATATATAGGATCCAAATCATAATATACAGTCACGGAGACACTGTACCAGACACAAACAGGCTCTGCACAGAGCGCACTCACTCATGCACTGTTCCCATGGACACCACCTTGCACTGACCCAGTCCAGGCACCTGCACTGCACACAAGTGCACGTGCAGGAATAGCGCATGCATACTTAAACAAATGAAAGAGAAAACATATCTGAACTTTATTAATCCATATTATAGCCGATGTAGCTGCGATGTGCAGCCATCTCCGCATCGCAATCCAAATCGTGACTTAATTTGCGCTCCTAACATAACTAGCACCGTGAGGACGTACCGAACAAGCTCGATAAAATTTAGGTTGAATAATAATGAACATTATCTTTTTTCCCCCACTTATTACCGCGTCTAATTTGCTTTCGAGAAATTATAGCTATGGAGGAACTTACCTTGGGATATTAGAAGTCGGCTATTTGTGTAACGAATTGCAGTGACGATTATGGCTTTGGCGATGATGGCTTTGACGATGATAGCATACCTTACTGTGAGAGCTCAGAATTGTGCTGGGAAAGAAATTGGATTACCCATGTGGGCTGCTGCGAGACGAAAAGGCACAGCATTTGACTTATAAAATAATATTTATATATATGTATATATATGTGTGTGTGTGTGTGTGTGTGTGTGCGCGCGCATATATTTTATATATGTGTGTGTGTGTGTGTGTGTGTGTGTGTATTATATATATGTGTGTGTGTGTGTGTGTGTGTGTGTGTGTGTGTATTATATATGTGTGTGTGTGTGTGTGCATATATTATATGTGTGTGTGTATGTGTGTGTGTGTATTATATATGTGTGTGTGTGTGTATTATATATGTGTGTGTATGTGTGTGTGTGTGTATTATATGTGTGTGTGTGTGTGTGTGTGTATTTTTTATATATATATATATATATATATTATGTGTGTGTGTGTGTGTGTGTGTTATATATATATATGTGTGTGTGTGTGTGTGTGTGGAACATTATATGTAAAATAGTATATTGCAGTAGACACATAGCATTATCTATATAAACTATATACATTATATTATCTATAGACAACATTATTCATATATGAACTTATGTATATAATATGACATACTTTATAAATGGATAATGTTATATATAAATAATATTATCTAATCAAAAATATTATGTGTGTTTATAACATTATATATCATAAAATGATATTATAAGAAGCACAAATTTAAAAATGTTATTGAAAATGTTTTCGTACATTATATATTTATGTATATATATAATGTGTATATGCAGGATTATATATAACATTTGTGAATTTTTTTATTTTTTTTATAACGTGTCTTGATGATGTGGAGGAACACATTTGAGGGCAACAAAAAAAATATAAATACTATTAAATTTAGTGCTGGCTAAGCTAGACAAACAAAAATTAAACATAAATATTTATTTTTTTGTACGGAAAAAATGTAATTTTCCCTTTGATTAAACTCAAAAATTCATGGACAAACATGCAATTTATTTTTCATTAATGAACTAATCAGCAAAGTGATCTGACATTTTGACTTGAAAAATTTTTCTATAAATAATCATAAATTAACCCTAGTTTTTAATATTCACACCTTGAAACACTGTGTTTGAATTAGGAAATATTTTATCAGCTGTATATTGACATTAATCCAACCATAGCTGTATATTGATGTTAATCACACCATAAATGGGGATCATGACTTCTGGGTCATGACCCTGACATTGTCAACTTTAGTTTCTTATAAATTCGTCAATAAGCACAAAAATAACTTGGCTTAACTTGCTATACTTTTTGGTCATAACTCAGTTCAATGTCATGTGAGTCTTCTCAAAAACTCTCTGAATTGGTTCCGAGCATCATATAACATCTCATGCCCATCTTGGTCAAATTGATTTATCTCTCATCATAGCTGATAGGTGATTTCAGTTGGGAAGAAATTGATGAGAAATACTTGTACATGTTCATCCCAGCTCTCAATCAAACCTGCGCATTAAAACTAATTATGGGTTTTGTCTCTCGGAGAACTAGAAACAACCACAACCTTAAAGTATCCAGGCTAACTCTGTGCATCTTCACCATGTCACATAGCTTTTAGAGCATTATGACATGGCTATTCAGAACTTTTATAAAATTCTCCAATTGTACTGACATTGTTACACCGTAACTATCAAACTATGCTTCAACTCAAAGTGATCTGTTTGCATATTTTATATTCAAATATCATAATAGCTTTTGATCATAGTAAGCTACCAATAATCTCTAAATGTACAATGTGAATTGGTTGTTGGATAGTTTGTCAATCACCTTTGGTGTCTCTCTTGCTTCTATTACTTCCATAAGTTTTTTATCATCTCTACTTTAGAAGTATTCTTTTTATTTTTTCAATTTATTGGTCTAGACAGTTTAACTCAGTCCTATGAGCTCTATTCACGTAAGTCGTGGTGACTACAAAATAGAAAAAAAATATAAAAATATAAGACAAGATATAAATGCAATATAAACTCTAAGCAAAAATTGTATCCAAATAAGTAGAAATAGAATTATCTTTTAGCAAGGATAGTCATGTCAGCTAGAAATATAATTATTTTTTGCAAGAATAGTTATGTCAACTAGAAATAAAATAATCTTTATAAACAATACTAAAACTTATTGCAACTTTGTAAGGATATCAAATTTTCATTAAATGACATCATCCCAAAACTTAGTTATTTGATGATATGTTGTCAGATGTAGCTCTACAATTACATGGGGTATATAAGTAATAAAGTAGATATATATCTAGATATCAATCTCATACAAGTTATGTAGGTTGTTTTCTCAATCAATAATAAACTAATTGTTGCTCGAGTTGAAAATATATACTTAGTTTTTGAAATGATTTTTAGACTACAAGGTTGGCTCACATTCTTATGTGTGATTATGTTTCTCTTATATTTCGTCAATTTTATTTTCAATTATTGGATGAAGGGTATTTTAATATGAAAATATCCATATATCTTCTCGGCATAAATGATGGCTATATTCTTTGAACTATCACTCTCAGGGATGATTATCTCATAGTTATTCCCTTAGTATTTCAACACTAAAACTATATGTTATTTTGTATAGGTGTCATTTGTACATCACTACAAAAAAAAAGATGGAATAATAAATGTTGTATTCCATTTTATATTCCATCACTATTTAATGATATTGACGGATTTAGAAATGGAAAGAATCCATTTCTAAAATGCACCTCTCTAAATTTTATAAATTGATATCTCAGAGATGTTTCTATAAATAGCGATGGAAAAAATATGTCACTAAATATTACGATGGCAAAGAGATCTAAAGTTTCATCGCTAATTTTGTGACGGAAAAAAAAGAAATATATTATCCATTTCTAAATGAGTGATGAATTATAAAAGAGATGCATGATTCATTTCTATTTAGAAATGGAAAATTATGTTTCTATTGTTTGCAAGAGTAACAAGTTCCATCTGTGAAGTTTCTATATGTTGTATACACTATACAATTACATATAGAAACTATATGACCTATAACCAAATAAGCACATCCACATTATATTCTTCAAATGATGTTCACATAACATCAATCATAGAATAAAATGTCACGTAACAAATATATATGTCCATAAATTTCAAAACACAATTTATAATGTAATTGAAAAAAGATTAACACAAAAACCATAATTTATAAAGTAATTGAAAAACACACGTTACACAAAATTAATAATCCATCAAAAATAACTACGAGTCTTTCTCGTGATGAGCATTATCCTCCAAAGATCTTGATGATGCCTCTTCCAAATTGCACATTATTTTCTCCATTTTCAAATTCTTCTCTTGCAATTCTTCCTCTCTTTTCATTATTTATTCCTCTCTTTTCAATCTTTCAGCCTCTATTTTTTTTTATTTCTTCATTTTCCTTTTGCATTTCTTTATTCTTTTTTTTTGCATCTCTTTTATATTTTGTTACATTTCCTCATTTTTCCTTTGTTGTATCCTGAATTTCATGTATCTACTCATGCTATCTCTCATCGAATATGTTATTATAATTGGAAGACAATGATAAAGAACTTCAAATAGAACTTAGATAAAATATAGATGCATGTGTACCAAGACCGTACACTCACCATTTTTTCAACTCCACTCCAACAACCAAAAGGTAAATATGTGCAATATCAATCTCTTGTGCTTATGTAGAAAGATTTATGAAGCAATTGCAACTATATTTTTCATAGCTTCCTATAATTGTTAAAATACAACATGACTCATCAATTAAAATATTAAAAGAACATTTATACCGACACAATAAATTATCCTCTCGTTACTAAAAAAAATTAAAATGAAGTCAGTGATTATATTAAAAATAAGTCCATAAATAATAAATCATCAGGTATGGTAAAGAATATATTTGAGTTTGCATTTTATTTATAGTTAATTCCAAATAATCAATTATTTAAATTTTTTTTAGTTTATTATTTGCAAATGTTAAATGAAACTATAAGTACAAAATGAGAAACTTTGAGCACTAATCCACAAATGATATATCATTCTTCTTGTGTATTCACTTGAATACCTCAAATAGTATTGATAAACATCCTAACTTAGTATCTTGAAAATAAATATTAGTTACTATTAAGGCACATCATTCAATATCACACAGATATTATCCTTTTGATTCTAAAAATTTAAATAATAACAAAAAATAAAACATAATTATACCAAATCTATTGAATATTGATAGGTTGCCTTTGAATCTCTGATACATTTTGAAGGTCCTGATCCCTCATCTACTTTCTTTGATCAATGATTGTGTGAGGCCACTTGGGACAAGTCCTTAAACTCTTCAATATTGTAGTGTAGTATTCACACTAATTTATTCAAATACTAAGGGGGACACTATCAAGCTTTGCATCTTGACCATACTTTTTTCTCTTTTTGTCAGGATTGTCATTGTATCTCATATTTGCCCCATGTTTCTATGTATCCTTCACCGAAATCACAAAAATATTATTCTATTTGTACTTTTTCCATAAAAATCAAATACAACAATAATATATTGTAATGCATGTATTTAAGAGTAAATCATATTAAAACAATTTTAAAAATAAGTAAATATATGTGAAATGTACCTCAGATTCTTTCTAATAAAATGTTTTTTTACTTGAGGGCACTTTTCCCTACTTTATACCATCCTCAATTTGTTTTTTTCCTTAAATATATTATTGATTGTATGAGAAAAATAATGAAAAACCTATAAATAATTTAATATCAGTACGTACCAATACATAAAAACAAAATATACAAATTTTGCTACTACCAAGTTAAAATTTATTTCATTTATATTTATTATCCAAAAATTTATTAAAAAATCATTTTAATTAAAATTATAATATTTAATAAGTAGTAATATCATACGTTGTTATTCTTTTAAATTACTAAAATTCAAATATTTTAATATTTCTTTTGGTGCAGATCAATAAGGTTGTGTTGACGATGAATTATAGTACTAATAGTTGGAATAGGATCAAACCATTCATACTTAAATAGAATTGTCCACTTAATTGCTAAAGTATGATACTCGACGTGTAGAATTTCAATTAGTTTACCAAGAAAATCAGTAGTAGATGAAGTATAATTAGACCGCATTATACAAACACTATTGTTCATTGCAGCTAAATTTGAACTATGTTGCAAAGTGTAAAATTTGTATTCATTTACATCTTGTATATGATGCGTCTATAAACTTTGTAATGTTACATTTGCAAGATCCTTCATCTATCTATAATAATTATTTGATGAAGGAGATTGTACCTAAAAAATGATTAAAATAAATTCATGCATATATAATGTTGCACGTGCATGTTAAGCATTGAGAATAACAAGTTATATACTAATTCGCGAAATCATTTTCATGCTGTGCATTAATTGAAGCATCATCAATATGAGGTTCCATTTGTCTTAATTTCCGAGCAAATATTCTTTAAAAATAAAAATAAATGTATTTTGAATTATTAAAATGCTATATCACATATAATAACAAATAAATGACAATATAAAATTATTATAAATCTTTCTCGATATAAGGTATAACTCCCTTATAGTTCAACAAAATATATGTTTGCACAACATGATACTTTATGTCATCCAAAAAATATTTTGATGTCTCTGCGATACGATCTATGCGCGTGTCTAAAAATAGAAAACATATTTTTTTCTTTTGATCCATTCCCCATACTATTTTATATTATTTGGTGATAATTTGTTATATCAATTAAACAATTGTAACCGAAAGTAGTGCGCATAAAATATTGAAGCCTCTTCAACTAAGTAGGCATTACATATCGATCATTAGACTTTGGCTTTTTTTAGAACATTTTTTTTAAATTTTCAAAGATATTTGAAATTGATATATATTACAACAAAAAATATTTAGTAGATTCATTAAAATTTTTAGATTAACAAATAAAAAATATATTACCTCTCAAATAGAAACATCCATCTATTTTGCATAAGGCGTACTATCAATGATTCATAAGGCAGGTGGACAGGAAGATGTTTAATGGAGTCAAAGAAGCTATGAATGAAAATATACTCAAGTCTGCATAAAATATAACAAGCCTTTGGGGATGTATTTGTTGATTCATCATTGTGTAACTCTGGACGTGAACATAATTTTTTTAAATCGTCATTGATTTGATATCATCTTTTATATTTCCTTCCACATTCATTATAGTATTAAAAATATTATCAAAAAAATTATTCTCAAAATGCATCACATCTAAGTTGTGTTTAATAAGAATGGTTTCCCAATAAGGCAAATCTCAAATTATACTTTTTTTCTTCCAACCATAGTGATATATCTTTAAAAATTGTGCATTTATGCAATCTACATTAACATCCATAATATTTTTGAACCTAAGGTAGCCAATTACTTCTAATCTTAAAGGTTGCCGTAGTTTTAATAACTTTATGGTCTTTCTAAAATGCATTAATATTTATATGTAATGGATATTTCACACGTAAGAATTTATGGTGATTATCAAAATAAAAAGTCTTTTATCCTTTGTTTAGATAAAATGTATTTGAGTATTTAATGCAATAAAGAAAACTAATTTTCCTATAGTTTTCATTCTGATAATATTGAATATGTAAGAAAGTCACTTATACTCCACATAAGTACTACATGCATTCTGAAGTTCTACTTTCTAGATATATCATATGTTTCGACATTATCCTTCAATAAAATTGTGAGCTCTACTATAAGGGGCTACAAAAAAATATATAATTTATTTTTTGGATTTCTTGAATCGGGCATGAAAACACAAAAAAACTATTAGTAATAGTGTTATAGGCCTATCATATGGACATAGTATTTTTGACTATTTGTGATAATTAATTATTATGATGATTTGCATGTTTATTATATATCGTGTACTTTAATAATATTATTAATTATTCTAAATGTCTCTAATTAGTTATTGTTATGGGAATAACAATGAATTAAGATTAGTAGGAAATTTGATTGATATTCATGTGATGAATATATGTATGAGATACAAATTAAATTTATATCTATTTATTGAGAATAAATATTGGACAGACCCATCTTGAGATCAATACATGGATCAAAGTCATAAGTTAATCTTGAATAATTGTGTCATTAAATCATTTGACTTGAGATCGCTATAGTTCTCAGCATAAGATATATTATGTTTTGATATAATCAAATGTTGTCTTTAATTAGATGACTATAAAGGTTATACTTATACATTAAAAGAATTATATAGTTAGATATGAGTGATTAGGATGGAATTGGTCACTCTTATTATAAGAGAGATATCTCTAAGTCCCCTCAACAATTAAGACTGATAAATAAATGGACATGCTTGCATGAATTGGTGGAGATCAATATCATTTGTTTAGTCAGTCTAATTGGGTTTTGAGTAATCAAAGATAGAACGATATATGATTGACTTTTTCCATGCCTTATATTCTATTAAGATATCTCGAGACAAAATGATTATATCATTAGCTATATCAAGGTTTGTCTCGGTTTATGTATTTTTTATTTTAACTTTGGTAGTCATAATGTATTACTAAGAGGCCACTTATGACTTGTAGGATTAAAATGTAACTTATACCTATTTCCAATGTTAATTAAATCTAAATGATCGCACATTCAAAATGAATAATAATGATTATGATTTTTAACTCTCTATAGTAATTTAAAATGAGGAGCTTATTTTAAATTACAAATAACAATTAGTTGTTAATTAAATTCAAATTTAGTTTTGAGAATGTTTTAATTAGTGATTTAAATAAATAATTAATATGTTATATTTTCTTATTAGATAAGAAAATAATCTGTAAAGTTTTTTTAAAGAGTTTTAAATATATAAATTCATTTCTTTATTTAAAAGGGTTTTTTAAGGATTTGAATTTAAATTGTTATTATTTAAAAGTGATTTAAGTATATAATAATATTAAATATGTTTTAGACTAAAACCATAGCAGACTTGTATGTATATATGTGAGACATATATGAAGAAAATGGTCATCTTTTACTCAGAGAATATTCAAAACAAAGAAAACAAAAAACCCTAATTTCATTTTTAAGAAGACGAAACTGAACTAGCATTCAATAAGATCATTTGTTATTTGTTCGTGCATGAATATTTTTAGAGGGTGATCGCTTTTTAGAAATGTAGCATCTTTGAAGATCCGATTAACTAAGATGCAAACTTGAAAGCTTGATGAATTAATCTACAAGAGGCAAGTTTCATTTACCCTTTCTTCGTGTTTTTATGAAATACATGTGATCCTTGGTGGGTTAAGGGATAACCATTTATAAATTCTGCTTTGTTTATGTTCCAATTAGATTAGAAATTCAGCTTGTTTTCTAACAAAAACACGTACTCATCTTTCATGCACATCCATGGTGGTAAATAATAAGGTGTAACAATAAGTAGTCATGAGGGGTATTATTGCCATGTTTTTCCAAATATCTGAAATCCATCTATGCACAACCCTAGTCTAATATTTTGACTTTTATCTACAAAATATGGATGTCAATAATCAAAATATTTCCTAGAAGGTTAATCTGAATAATGCCTCATTATGTCATCTTTAATAACATGCTCTTTGTGACAACTCATATCATTAGTAGTAGCATTAGATGCAAATAATATTAAAAAATAAGGAGTCAATGGTAAATAATAAATCTTCTTACGAGGAATATTTATTTTTTACATGCTGTATTTCTTTTGTACCGAGGATTGTTACAAAAATTATATGTAATTTCTTCGTTGTCTATGCCCTAATATATCATGTAGGCATTAATACGATAATGTATTTATCCCACCGGCAAACTCAAACATTGTATTAACTTCTTTGTGCCATAAAAAATATATATCATGGAATTAGTCATTGGTAATAATTTAGATAACAACCGACATATTCATCATAATACATTTTTGAAAAATGATATTTTGCCTTAAAATTCACTAGTCTGACTACCATAGATAACCTTGAGTGGTCATAAGGATTATCTACCCAAACCTATGCTCCCAAAGCCTTCAACATTTCATAAAATTAATTTGTTGATGATATTAGGATATTGCTACTGACTTTCAAATTTAATGAATGACCAATAGCAATCTTTAAAAATGCTTTGCATGCATTGTTGGAATTAGCAAATTCAATTGCAACATTTGAATCAACATTTTTATGTATATAATACTTAGTTATTTATGGCATAACTAATTTCCCATGTTTATACTAAACATAATAGTTTCTAACAAATCTATTTTTTACTAGATGATTTTGGACTGTGTCCATATCATGGAAACTCCAATTTTGATATTTATGGGCATTACATGAGCATCTTTATTTTTGTTTCATCCATAAATTTATGTAGTTATTTAGCTAAGGCAATTAACTTCTCAATCCCCTCTATAAATTCATCAGTCAAAAACTCATTTTTACTCTTAAATTCATCTATTGACGATCATGTTGTATAATATTTTTCATTCCTACAACACAACATATAAATTTTTTAAATTATAATAATATAGATAAAGATCTATTTGTAATAAAGATGTAGTAATATTTTTATGATATTACATAAATCTAAAATAAGTTATAGTAAAATTATTATTATATAATCTTGGATTAAAATAAGATAAAGCGGGTTGTTCTAATATCTTGGATATTTATCAAAAAAGCACGTGTTATTTATTTTATTGAACCTTTAGTTAAATGTAGATCCATTAATTATATAAATTTTTAAATGAGCTTATAATTTTTTTTTTGTTTTACAATTATTCGTTACGTTTTATCATTCCAATTGCATACCATCATACTTTTTTTTCATTTTTATTATTATTACAAATAAACTTTTAGTATTTTTTATAATAATTATAAATAGTTTACTGCACCATTACTTTGAGTTATTATTTTAAAAATTAATAAATTTTATGAAATCATAGTAAGGAAACAAAGTGCAAATTAATTATAATGATCATGACAAAAGGTCAATAACAAAATGCACAAAAAATTCATACCTCAAATAGGTTTAACAAATTTTTATAAATCCAAATATGAGAACAAAAATTTTAATGTATAATTCATCAATTACATCATAATCATTCAAAAAAAAAAAAATAAGATAACACACTATAAATGTTAAAAATGAAAAAAAAATTAATGTAACATCAAAATACATAAATATATTTATTCATGAATACAATACATGCATGCTAAAATAAAAAATCATAATTTCATACCTCAATTTTGGATTAAATGCACATTGATCAAAATATGGAGGATAGACAAATCACAAATGATTCGGAAGAAATTAGAATCAAATTTAAAATTCATTGAAACCCTAAGAATATTTGAAGTTTTCAAGTATTTTTGGGCCCCCTTCTAGTAACAAAAAAGCTATTCATTCCTAATTTTGGATTAAATGCTAAAATAACCCTTCTAATTTTAAGTTTTAAAATTCATTGAATTCCAAATTTATCGATAGAAAACTATTCCATCGATAATATTTTTAACTGGTATAGTGATGGATATGCATATCCATCTCTTATTTAGCAAGGGAAATAATTTCATTCGCTAAATATTAAAACTGATACACAATTTGTTACTAATAATACACGAATTCATAATTTTTGTCGCTAAATGCCACACAATCATATTAGCATCCCAATTCTCATTGCATTTTGTGACGGATTTAAAAACTCATGAAACATCCATCATAAATTAGCGACATAAATTTTTTTCATCTCTAATTTTTCCTGGTTTTGTCAAATCAATTTATAGATTATAATCCGTATAAATTCCATTCCTAATTTTAGGAATGGAATTCGGCATTTCTAATTCCTATTTCTAATTGCTTATTTTCTTGTAGTGCATCTACTCTCTTTAGACAATATGTTAATTTCATCTAATGATTACATTGAATATATACTACTATTCTTTGATTTCTTATTACCTTAAAGATGTGAGATAATGTGATACTAAATGCATCTGTGCTTTCGAATTCATAAGTACAATCTTACGACAAATAATATGTATCTTCGCATGAATCTCATATATAAAAGTCATATAAGAGGAAATGATTTGTATGGCCATCATCACTATACTAGTCTTCCCCGCTTGTATGTGTCTCATGACATATATGTCAAAGTTTATTATCGTCGACACATGACTCAATACCAATGTGAAAATACATAATAGATCGGTCTTAAATATATTCATATTTTCAACTTTTTAGGTATCATCATTGCAATGATTAAACTTACCTCAATTTCAAAATTTTACATATTGGCTAATATTTTACTTTGAGATTAGAAGGGCTATAACTTCTGTCTCACCATACATTGTGAATATGTCTTGTGACTCACCTGTTACTGTTTATCATAATCAATATGCATAAACCTATTATTTGTGAAAAATCCTAAGTTTTGATTCTAATTTATATTCATATGCATTGCTATTTAAACAGCAATATAAATACAAACATAAACTCATATTTAATTATTAACTCAACACGACATGAATATATTAACCACTCCTATATCTAAATTTAGCTAGACATTCATAAGGAAATTAAGTGAGATTTGTTGAGATACATCTTTAGGTTCGAGGGTTCCAATGAATTCTTAAGTGAAAATTTAAGTATATAATTATAATTCCAATCGATGATTACTTGTTTTCTTCTTGGATTTGTCTTAAATGAGGGTTGGAATTAAGTTGCATAGGGTTCTTGGCATACGTAGTTCATATTTTCCCTTTTTATCTAATTTTCTCGAAGTGTCACCTCTATGCTTTTTTTATCTATTTGGATCTTTTCTAGAGCACTATTATAATGACACTGAGAATGACCATAAGTTATGACATTATTTTATGTAGCACAGAATTGGGGAGTTAGAATTGATTATGACTTTGGTCTTGGCTTTTTGAGCAAACTATCATGATACTACAATTATCACGACTTAGGCAATTACTTTGTGTGACATAAAATTATGATACTGTAATTGGTCACGAATTTGATCTTAGCTTTCTGAGCAAAGTATTGTGGTACTAATATTACCATGACTGAGATAATTGCTTACTATGACACAGGATCATAGTATTAGAATTGGTCACGACTTTGATATTTTTTTATTTGAAGCATAACATCACAACATTATAAATGTCGCAACTAGAGTAAATACTCTCCTAATTGAAAGTCATTGTAGAAAAATAAATATAGAGCCATATTACTTAGTATTTTGGCCTATATCAAATAAGTCATGATTTTGGAAACTGTCATTACTATTTCTATTATTTTTACAATGAAAAGTCATTGTGAAAATAATTATATGGCAATTGAGTATTTTAGAGATAATATGCCTGTATTTCAAAAAAAAATATAACGGTCATGATGATTGTATTGCATAATATTTGTATCAATGAAGTACTTGATGGCATATAAAGAATGCCTTGACTATTTTTCATAGACTTTCTATTATTTCTATCCCCTTCAAGCCTTCGCTCCACTGAGCATACTATTTTCACTCGAAATTAGTATGATTTCACTAATTTTTGTCAAATTATCTCAAAATGATAATTTAGTGACATTTTTTGATAAATACAAAAACAAGTACAAACACAATATAAATATCTGCACTAAATGACCCATATAAGTCACTATGTCGAGTGTCAAACACCATCAAATTCTTGTCTATTTCCTAAAAGGATAATTGTGTGGCAGAAAATGCACATGGTCTGCAAATGAGTTCTCTCTTCTCCGCTTCAACCCATGTGAATATGTGTCATCCCCACATACTGGAGAAGCAAAAAATATTCCTTCACCGTGCAGCTAGATTAGTTTCCACTGGTAGGAAAATTGTTGATTATCCATAATAGAACAGCTCTCGATGTAAATATCTATTATTGATATGAACCATGAACTTGTATCTCTAGCTCCCACAAAGTTTTGAGATCAATAAATAAATATCAACGTTATTGCTAGGTTATCATGGATACAATATTACACATCATAAATTTCTTCTCCACTCATAACCTTTAGGGAAGGTTATGAGTAATCAAAATAACAAGCCATCAACTATACTTGCTTCTCAACAAACTCTTAAGAATATACCATATGCTAAAATGACAAGTCTAATATTTATAGATTCTACAAAAAACTTAGGCCATCTATAATCATTTATCTTCCACGACAAGGAGCTTAATGAATGACATGTGGTATTCTCTGCAGTCCTGTCCAAATATGCACCCACTAAACAAGGGGAAGGATGGCCAATATTTTTTCACGTGAAAAACAATTTAAATTTTATAATTTATTTTTCAAAATAGCTTAAAATATTCCTCTATTCAACTTTATGGCAGCCAAACAGACAAAACCTCGATGATGACTAAGTTCATATCCCTTGAAATAGTTGAACAAGATAATACACAGCTTAGAATAGCAAAGAATAGAGTAACTCTAGCAAAAGAGAATCCTAATTGAGTATAAGACACAAATATCACACATCCTCACTTGCAACGAATAAGTGGCTCAAAATCAAAAATTATTTTCATTTTTCAAATGTAAAAATTCAACTTTATGAAAAAAGAAACTCTACTATGAGCTTAGCATTAATACCAAAGAAGTATTCTTACCAAAGAAGGACCTCTATCTCGGTCTTGAAATTGAAGCAGATTCCCTAAATTACCCCTCAAATGAAGAACAAAAAGCCTAAAATTCAAACTTAAGAGATCAAATTTAATTTGGAACATCAAGAGATTAACTTTTTTTATTTTACTTTAGTTCCAATTGGATAAAAAAGATAAATAATATTAGTTTTTACTTATTCACACATATATTTTTATAAGCGCGACTATATCCATACGCTATTCAATAATGACATTTTAGAAAGCATTATTAAATTAAGTTTTATTAAAATTAATTTTCATGATAAACACAAAGAATATATAAATTATGATTTTTACTAATAATGACATTGTGTTATTTTACTAAATAACACAAATATAAAAATGTTATTTTTCATGGTGATCATGAAAATAATAATATCAAAATAAAAATTATATTTATATTCTTCATGCATTTATGTAAAGGTAGAGTGGACCCAAAGAGAGACTCCAAAAAAAAAAAAAAAAAAAAAAACACAGTATATAAATTATGATTCCAAACATATTTGTATTTTTTTTATAAATATCATTTAAACTAATTATTAAATTTTTCATAACTTATTCAACCTGAAATGTAATAGTGTCCCTATTATTTTCACAACCATAATGTTCATTTTTTTATATGTGGGTGTCGGCCTTCGTTCTTAGCCGAGCTTCTGATCTGGCTGTTCTGCGACCCCAATTGTGCCCTAGCCTCCTCTCCGCCGACTCTGCCCCACAGTCTCGAACGGCAATGGTCAACTGCGCTATTATCCTCTTCGGGCTCATTAACAATGGAATTGGATTTTAAAAGAAAAGCGTTGCGTCTTCGTCTTCCCCAACAATTCGTCGGCGAAATTTGGAAACCAAGTGCAGCTCAGTGGCAGCATACCTGCCGAAGACTGTAACGGTTTCTCCAATCAAAAGTCAAAACGTCGTCCTCTACGCTCTACCCGGCAGCGATCTCTTGAAGCTGTTACCTAGATCGGCTTTAAGATAATTTCTACGGCTTCCTAATCCCAATAAAGCTATGGCTGCTATAATATCCTGGGACTCCCGTGCTAGACCTGAAATCGGGCCAAGTAAGAGTTCAATGGACAACGTGGACGAGCCTGCTCGATGGTATTTTTCTCGAAGGGAGATTGAGGAAAATTCTCCATCTAGGCGGGACGGGATCGATTTGAAGAAAGAGACGTATTTCCGCAAATCTTATTGCACTTTTTTGCAGGATCTTGGCATGAGATTGAAAGTGTGAGTTTATTTTTTCTTGCTTCTATTGTTACGCTGTTCCTTACTATTTTAGGGTTCCATCTTAATTCTTATTCAAACCTGTGTTTCATGTTGATTTGTTGGAATTTGAGAAAATTTTTTCCTATGCAGACCCCAGATAACTATCGCCACAGCAATAATATTTTGTCACAGATTTTTTATTCGGCAATCACATGCAAAGAATGACAGACGGGCAAGTACCTTCTTTTCCTTGTGCATAAATTGTTGTCTTCATGAACACGTTGGCACCAGGTGAACATATAGTTTCTTATACTTTTATATATTTTGTTTGCTCATGAAAAATCAGATTAGAACATCATAACTGATTGTTATGAATATATATCTTATCTCAATGCTTAATTTCGAAATTGCTGGATGGCTTTTATTTATTCAAAAAATACAATTTTGAGAAAGTCATAAAAACTTATAGATCTTGTGTTTGATTGCTATACAACAGTTTGAATGCTACTGCTGGGCAATTGTGCTTACACAATTCTGATTCAAAAGAAGAAAGAATAACAAAACAATAAATAACAATCGATATACATATATCCAATCCACAATACAACCACGGCAGAATAAAAAAAAATAAAAAAAAGAAAATCAGAAATAACCTGGTTCACTAGTCACTCAGTACGACTAGCTACATTCACTAGAAAATACTTATGCGGTACAGATTAAATCAATAAAAATCTTACAGTATGTGTAGTGCAGAAACAGGCGTAATAAATCATGCAGAGAGAGATAGCGAAGATGAACAACAGTCTTGGATCCAAAAAAACAGTAATCCGAAAGTAAAATACAAAATATTTATTTTAAAAATTTTCTCAGTTCAATTAACTGGATTGGGACATTGTTATTGTGTTACTGCTGTATTCGCAGTCTCTTAATATTTTATTTTTTGTACTTATATAAAAATAGTAAAACAAAAATATTTAGTTATATAAATAGATTATCAAAAATAAATTATATATATAGCAACTACACAAATCACTAAAATGTTAATAATTTAAAGAAAAAATATTAGGATTTATGTATTTTTACTTATTATAATATGTAAAGAATAACTTTGATATGAATTTGTCATATGAAATCTGAAAAGCAAAATTGATAATGCTAATTATGTATGTAATATTTAATTTGATAATTATTGGATAATTAAAATTTGTATTTGTATGTCTAGGACTTTTTTTTGAAATATGTCCAACATGAATATCAATATGCAAAGATAATTTATACTTGAATTAATAAAAATAATGATGATGCACATGATAATCAAACATTTTATAGAATGTCTAAAGTGTATATTATGTTAAATATTGTGAGTATCGCTAGGATATATTTTTGATGGGATAGAACACATTGTAATGTGTATGCTGCATAAATATTATTTGAATGAATTATTTGAATTGAATAATTTTGTAATCATCACTAATAATAGCATTATCCATGTATAAATACAAAAAAAAGTGTTTAGCATTATGAATTTTATTATAAAATCAAGTATAAGTTTACATAAATTTGTGAAATTGAAAGTGAATGACAAAAAAATTCAAAAAATCATGCCCATGATCAGATTTTTTTTATGTTTTTCATTGGGAAAATTTTAGCCATATAAATAACTCCTTGAGCATCATTGGGAAAATTTTAGCTCTTATGTCGAACTAATAATCTAGAGGTTACTTTTTTGCGTTAATAAGTCTCAAGTTTTAGCCCTTTTAGATGGTGCCCATCTAATTTATTAGAAGTAAGATTTGTTCTAACCAGCGTGTGGAGAGAGCCATGGGCATTGGTTGCAACCTATGCCAAACTAATAATTTTCTTAATTTGAATGACTATATATAAAAAATAATACTAAAAAATTCACCAAAGAACTCAATTCGTAAGATGAGACTAGAGAAACCTAAATCTAAAAATAGAAAATGCTAAAGACAACAAATAAAAGAATAAAAATTATAGAGCATTAATTTGGTTGGTGCATCAATATACAAATATCAAACTCATAAATAAGAAAAAAATTGGGATTTTCTCAATAGTTTTGTAAATATGTCAGCTAATTAATTTGCTTTATGAATATGAGATATAACAAAGATATCAATTTATTTTTTTTTTTTAAAGAAAAAATAATTTATGTTAGTATATTTTATATCATTTAGATGTGAAACATTGATATGAAGATTATGTCTTGTTGCTTGACTATTACATGTCAGAGTTGTGAAAAGTTGCCGGTAATATGATTTTTTCAATGTGTATGAGTGAAAATATTTCACAAATAATTATAGTTACTACCCTTAACTTTATTTTAACTCGTGTGTTACTTTTTTAAATCATCATATCTTTTTTATTTTTTTAGGTATTAAGATTGGTTTCCATTAAATAATAGCATCACATTGTAGATCTCCTATGCTAGCATGCTGGTGCTCAATTGAAATCTTTGTACTCGACTAGTTGAAGGTTTTCATACTCATGGAATGAGATATCAAAACTTGATTTTTTTTTTCCACATATCCAAGCATCTTAATAACGCCATAAAGGTGAATTTGTTTGATGCACAAGTTGTATCTAATTGGATGCTAAATAAATAATTGTTTTTTTTTTTATGTAGTCAAGTCAATTGGAAAGTCCATGTTTGATAAGAAATTAATAGTGTGCTTAATAAGAGTATATTCTAGAGAACAATTTAATAAAACTCATTTATTTTAGAGTATTATAGATATTTGTACTCTGTACTAAGACAATACGAGAGATGATCATAATGAAAGTTTCTATAAATCATGCACTCATCAAAGATCATTATAAGTTATATAAAATTTATAATGACCTGTAAATTGGATATGAACGCTTTGTGACTACTTGAAAACTAGGTGACCTTTTTACATGTATATGTTTCTCAAGATTATCAAAAAGAAAAAATATTTGTTTTTATAATTAATATTTTAATATTTGAAAAATTGTTAGTAATATGAGCATGTGTTATGAGGTCATCTTGATTAAGGATTAAAATATCAGTTTCTACGGATATATCAGTACTTGAATTTTACAGATATATCGGATATATCAAAGATATATCGGTGTATATATGTATATGAGCACCAATCAAGGATAAATATATTGGTATTAATAAATATATCGATAATTAGAATTTATGGATATATCGGAGATATATCAGAAATTTTTATCATTGATCTTGATTATTGAAGAGAAAATATTAGGATAATTAATTTTAAATTTTTGAGTGAATATCATTGCAATTGGTCTTGCCTGTGATATTTCTTTCCATTAATATTAGTTTTCACTAGAAATACATTACTTGCATTCAATAACAAGTAATTCTAAATGTTGAGGTGCTCATATCGAAGTTACATCCGAGTGTATATTTGTAAAATATTGTGATGAGTATAATTTTTTGGTTACTTATGGAGAGTAATGTAAAGATTATGATCAAAATACTAAGTATTTTTTTTTTGAATTCTTATCTTGCTAACTTGTTATAGAATGAGTCATGTCCAAAATATTTAATCTTAGTATAAACTAGTATTTTATCAATACTAGATTAATCAACAAAGTCATTTTATCATCATATGTATTATTTTTTATAATAGTGATATAGTCTGAATCCAACCAATTGATGGAATCTATCCAACGGTCAGCATGTTGCCATTGTTATTTAATTGTCATGGCCGATGGAACAATTGGAATAATTATTGTATTAAAAATTCAATTCATTTATTTAGTTGATGGTGGTCTTTTGTGCAATTTATTTTTTTAAAATTTGTCATATCAATTCACATCCAAAATTTGCCTCAAGTTTTTTTTTTTCTGACATACATTATCTCTGTGACGTGTTGCGGCATGACTGGAGCACAATTTTTCACCTTTTGTAAAATTTAGCTTTGGTGGGCCAAATATTTGGATTGTGCCATTCCACATGGTATTGGGGTGCATTTTGGTCTATCCTCTAGGTTTGATATGCCTAATGCTTGTTCCCGGCATGGTTGTGTGGTGGGATGGGCCATGCCATCCAACCATTTTGCTATTTTCATTAGTTCCTAAAAAAGGTACTTTTTTAATATTTTTTGATTATATGAACAAAATTAAAAGAAAAAAAATTATTGTTTGCACTTAGTTAATTAGAAAGACAACTTAGAAATATGATTTTGTAGAGAATTAAGAATAAAAAAAATATGAGAAAAAAATTAGATGCTAAATTGAATTTGAAATTATGTTTGAATGAATTATTTGAATTGAATAATTTATATTTTATAATTTTGCTTATTATTCACTTAGTTTTATCATTCTTAATATACTAGAACTTAGTTATTTATCTATATAATTTTTTCAAAGCTTTTTGAAAATAATTATTTCTTCTGTGAAAGAAATAAATTATTTATTTTATGAGAAATTTTTGAGGTTAAATTTTGTTTTGGCCCTAACCATTTTTTTAATGTTTGGAGACCCAAATATAAAGTATATACAATTTTTGTTTTTTTTTTCGCACCCAGATACCAAATATCGAATACCCAAATCATGTCTTTCATCATAAAAAAATAATAAGGTGAAAATGTATCACCAAATTCGAAAATGTGGATGGGAATTAGAATTCAAGCACTGCTTTCATTCAGAAATTGCTGGAATAAATCATTTTGTTATGCATAACATTGCCTTGTGCTATGCTCAATGTACCCTTGTGCATTAACTTGTTATGCATAATCAAATATTTATGGGCACAATATTTTTAGCGATATGTAAAATATTAACAATTTTAAAGTTTGAGTTGATTAGGTGAATGTGTAATGGTGAATACAACCTGATGGAGATCTACATGGCTATGCACCAACTCTAGTATGATATTTCTATAGATGCTTATATTGCATAAATACATATAGGAGTAATGGTGACCATGACTACTTTAAGATATATGTTGATTAATGCACTAAAAAATATGTTTTATTAAATTCTTTTAAATTAAATTTAATGGTTGGGTTATTGAAGTTTGATAAACCTAAAGATTAATAATTCATTTTAATTTACAATCACCATTTTGAGTGAAAATTACACAACATAATTAATTATTAGCATAAATTTTTTGATTATATTTTTAGAGGATCTTAAAACTGTTAAAATTTTGTAATCGTATTTCCAGCCTGATTATCATAGAATTACTAGATTAATTAGTTGGAATAACATATTAAAATATTTAAAATTAAAATATAATTAGTAATTAACAAACTTATAATATACAATGCAATAGTCATTGTGACTTCTAATGTATTGACTAGCCATGATAATAATTCATTTGTTTGTCTTATTGCTCATTGTAGTAATACCAAGAGTAAAATAAATAATTTTTTTTTTGTATTTTTTAAGTATTTTAATTTTCATGATAATTTTGTCACATATGAGTGTTGATAAAAATTTTAAATTATTTCAATTTACAATCATAACTTTGAGAGAAAATATAACTTAATTAATTATTAGCATAAATTTTTTGATTATATTTTTAGATGATCTTAAAGTTGTTAATATTTTGTAAGCGTACTTTCAGCTTGATTATCATAGAATTAGCTTGATTATCATAGAAAGTAAGCATCAGAGTATGATGAAGGCGAAGAAAATAAAGATGGTTTAGTGGCTTGTTTTATATATGCTTATATTGCATAAGTCACCTAAATCATGTCTAAATCTAAATTGTGATGATTATTTGAAATTTTTGCAATAAGTAAACTTCTCAATGATAAGGAAACTTTCTCACTGTAAGTGTTGTTTCAAGTTGATATCTTTTTTTATCTAAATATGTCTTCATAATAAATATTCATCTACAACGAACAAGAGATATTTCTATAGATCTTGGTGATAGTTAAGTCTCATTGGTGTAAAGTGTATCTATCTTTTTTTTTTTGAATGGCTTATTATTATCCTCGATGAGAATGAAATCATATTTTAGCATTAGATTTGAGTATCATGGTGATGTTAAAGATATAATAAAAGAAGTAAAAAAAAAGAGATAAAAATTATGTTTGATAATATTTATGAAATCGAGTGTTTGAGTAGATAGTATTTCATTTCTCCTCCTAGTATATACTCTGAATCTTGAGTAGTCAAATTTTCTAGTTTTTGGCTCAACATGAGCTTGAACTAGATTAGATTTGTGAGGTATTGTGTTGTCTACTCTTGAAGGAGATTTTCTCATGTGAGAAATCTTGTTCTTGCTTGATTCAATTTGAATTTTATTTGTTAAAATCTATGATATCTCTTATAAGGTTTCATTATAATGCAGATCATTAATTTTAATTGTAGTGGACATGTAACTCTCTTTCTTTGTTGAATGTCTAAGTTGGACAATTGAAGAGTAAAAGTGATGCTTCTAGCTGTATTCTTTATACTCAATTTTTTAGTCAAGATTAAATGATTTCTACTCAAAAAGAGTATCATTAATAATTACTAAAATTTTAATAGTTTATATTATGAAAATATTTATATATTTTTTGGGTATCATAGTATCCGAAAAATGTACATTTTAATGCTCTAGCTTAAAAAAAATTATTCTTAAAAAAAGTAATGTCAATTTTATTTAAAAATCTATTTATTTTTGTTAAAAAATATTGTATTTTTTTTGGGTGCTAAATTATCGAAGAAATGTATATCTAAAGGCTTCATGTGCAATCTTATCTTTTATTTCAGAGATTGTGATGAGCAAAGCAAGTTCTCATAAACATTTTGAGAGTTAAGATAAGTGATCTCTCACAATGATGTTGGATCTTAAATGGCATATATTATTTATATTATAAGTTTTAAATTTATTTGATATATATATATATATATATATATATATATATATTAATGTATTATTTTTATTTTTTATTTTATTTTATTAAATATCTATAAAATGTAAGTTGTGATCTTACACTAACTGGAAATAACATATCAATCATGAATAATTGTTAATAAAATTAATAAAATATATAAAGTTCTCTTGGGTGTCATCTCTATTAGTTATCCATATATTCAAATGTACCATATCAAATGAATATTTTCTCACATTAACCTAATGTCCATGATAACAAGCATTAATATATTTTTGTATTTGATATTTCTTATACTTCAAAATAGTAATGTTCTTAAGATAAAATAAATGATTCTCAATTTGACAAGTAATAGGAAATCAAGATAAAATCATATTTGCTTAAATCTAAAGAAAATGTTTCTTAATATTTTCTTCACGCAAATAAAAATTTTTAGATTGAAAAAGTAAAGTTGAAGCTATGTTTTCTAGAAAGATAACTTATTGAAAAAAAAAATACTAATAGTATTTTAAAAAAATTTTAATAATGTCTTAAAATATAATTATTTAATGAATAATTATATATTTAGAAGTTTAAAAAAATTTTAAACTAATTATTATAATATTTTATAATGTCTTATCTATTGCTTTTTAAAAAATTTTTACTAATTATTATAATATTTAATGAATAAAAAAATATAATTATTAGTAATGTGATTATTGAATTGTGTGTTTAATATTTAGAAGTTTAAAGTAAGTACGGAATATAAAATTAGTAGTACTCAAAGGACGAGAAATGTTTATTGTTATTTTAGAGAAATGTTTTTTATTTTCTTATATAGTAAATATTATTGCGGATATATTGCGTGATGCCCCTTAGATAACTTTTGTAGTTAGCTTGTTTGTCTCAAGACTCTAAAATACTTTCGAACTCATCTTTAAAAAAAATTTATTAATTCTTATTTTTATCATGTCTATTCTTTCTATAATATATGTTTTGTTGGAAAAATTATGTTCCTGTTTTTTAATGTGATTCTAAAACTCCCTAAGAAAATTGAACAACGCAAATTTGGGTTATCCTCAAATTAGAAACTGTAATTGTTAATGTTTACCAAAACCACTGTACTAGAAAAATTAGAGTTTAGGGCTAATGAGCTTGAAAAACCTCAAAGTAAGTACGGCCAACTCTTGTTATTGTTGCCCAAACACACATGCAATGCTGAAATGCACTATAGCTTGCATGCCCACATGCACCGTGCTGGGAAGGTGTGCATGACCTTGTTTTTGTGGTTTTGCATTCTTACATGTTTTAGGGTTTGGTTTACTTGGGTTTTTAGTTAGGATATCATGTTAGAATTTATATAAAATTAAACTTTAATAAAATTCAATCAAAAAAAGTAAAAGGGGCTCATTGAAATAAACAAGTAGACAAGTTGATGCTTTTTTTATTATCCAATAAAATAAAATAAAAATTAAAAGTTAAAAGTTAAAAATCATAGAGCTGTAAATCATAAATATATATATGTTTAAATTTTGAGATCCTAAATCCTAAAGCCTAAACCATAAATCCCAAACCTAAAACCCATGAATATTGGTTATGTTTCTCAGTGATTCTTCCAGATCTTCTATCATGTTGTATGGACGTGGGCATTGCTTTCTCCATACCCTCTCTCCCAAGTCTCTTATATGGGTCATTGAATAGTATGAGTTGAATTTGGGGGGATGAATAGTGGATTGACAAAAAAAAATCACCAAGTCATGTATTTGCAAAAAAAATATTTTAGTGGGGAATTATGATATGCTTAAAACAGTATAAAAGTTTTTTCACGTGTTGGGAAATACATAGTTGTGAAAGGCACGTCTAGGATCAAGACACAATCACACTCTAGCTATAGTACCTCACCTTCTAGGGCACGTGATTTACTGAAGAGGCGCGCCTTATATACTATAGTTTTTATTTAAAATATATTTATTTTCAAATTTTATAATTTTATTTATTTATTTTTATTAAAATTTATTTAAATATTAGAAATTTTTATTTTTTTTATCAAAAGAATAATATTTAATAATAATTTATATGCATCCAAAGTCATATTTCACATTACAAAAGCTCAAGACTTAGGTGCGCCTCAAGGCTCCAAGAGGCTTTTGCGCCTTGTACATTTTAAAATTATGGGGAAATAAATGATTGTATATAAATTTTAAAATTGAAGATGTGTCCATGTGCTAAGTGAAACAAATGTAAAATGTTTGGTAGTAAAATAATTTGTAAAACAAGTCCATTTTTAAAATATAGTTAAAATAATAATCGAGGGCTAGTAGTCCCACACTATCATTTGCAATTGTGGACAAATAAAAATCTGTGATTTTTTTTTTTTTACTCTTGATACATTGGTTAAATAGTTGCAAAATATTTTAATTTTTTTTATTTTTTCATATATTTAACTAAATATAAATTAGTTTCTATATAGGTAAAATATACTTATGTGAAATGCAAGATGTTGATCGTTTTTATTTTTTTATTATGTTTCTTGTTATTTATTTTTTTGTTATTTTTCATTTTCTTTAGCTTTTTTGCCTTTTTCTTATTGTTATTCATTATTTTTTCTTTGTCAACAATATCATCTTCTTCTTAGATTATATATTAGTTATTTCTTAATTATTTGAATTTATTATAATATCAGAAATGTTATTATTTATATAATCTGATTGAATAATTTCATAGTTTATTCGAGATTTTAATAGTAGATAAATTTTCTCCAAATGATGTTGAATTAGAATTTCATCATTTTGTGAAATTGGTTACCTTCCCTAGTTATATTTATAAATAAATAAATAGTTTGTTGGAGGTGGAAAGCTGCCTAATAAAAATATATATGATTTTTAAATTTGTTAATTAGTTATCTTTCTTTTTTGTGATATTTTATAATAAGGTGTCTATTGGCCATTTTAATAAAATGGTTGAGTTAGTCATGCTATATAATGGATCATGGGCCGGCACTTTGGGCTGGGATATTCTGCTTACACGAGGACATGGTTGGCTGTTCTCTCTAACCTTCTCCCATCATGCCCCACTGATTCTTGCTGCTTTTGCTAATGTCTCCATGGTAAAGGTGTCAACTGGACTAGGCATGGCCCGCACGGTCCAGCGTTATGCCTGGTCATGGACCTACTGGCCCGTGGCATGGTTCATGCTGTGCCGCGCTGTTGCAAGCAATGCCTCGTGCTGGGCCAGGTATGACTCGTGTGCCTGCCCTGATGATAGGGTCCACCGGCCCTGTGACCTAGAACCTGCTGCGGTCTGCTCTTGGGTCATGAGGCTAGTTCCGTCAGGTGTGGTTGGTCACAACCAGGCGTCACGGGGTGGCACTGCCCTGCACTTTGAGGGCCAACCATGCTATGCCAGGCCGGCTGTCTTGTTCTTGTCCATGGTAGAAAATGAATTGGAAACAATATGCTGGTTAATGAAGCATTCACCACTGGTTAATCCGTTTTGATTTGTTAAGATTTTTTTTGCTATAACTGCTGCCTGTTTTTTTTTTTTTTTTTATAATTTCTGACTCATAACCATCAGATGCTGCAAAAAAAAAAAAAAAAAAAAAGAAAAGAAAAGAAAAACCCTAGCTACTTGTTCTTCTTTGTGGTCATGCCAGCCTTTTAGATGATGCCTAGAAATGAATTAGATAAGCAAATGAATCTAATGTTGCTATTTTCAGCAGACAATAGCAACGGTATGCATGTTTCTTGCTGGCAAGGTTGAAGAGACTCCTCGCCCCCTGAAGGATGTCATACTTGTGTCCTATGAGATAATAAACAAGAAGGATCCTTCTGCATCTCAGAGAATCAAACAGAAGGTTTTATTTAAATGAGCTTGTTTGCATATTCTTTGCTTTCTTTTTTTTTTTTTTGCAAACAAATACATTGAGTGGTTATTGGGAGATTGTGCTGAGAAAGAAATGTAGCAGAGTGTCGATAGTGACATAAGAAAAATGTCAAGAACACATAATTTTGGAAGAACAAGGAGAAACATATATTAGTGTATATGTTCCACGGGCTAACACGGTTGAATGAAATTTTGTTCATACGTATTTGTTATAAAACATTATATAATGTATTTATTCATATTTATTTCATATTGGGGTTTTATTATAATTTGTATTTATTTTTTTTGATGTTTTTTTGTAAATTTTTTAAATTAGCCTTGTTTCTATTTTTCTGAAAATTTCGGGGAATGATAGAATCAAGTTTCATAAGTTTTTTGGAGAATAGTTTAATTAAGTAGTAAGGTTTTGTTGTTTGATATATTGGGAATATGCTTGAGTCATTTTAAACCTTTCAACTAGCTCCTTTTTCTTTGATTTTGGCTTCCAATATTAGGTTTTGTTGTGTGTTTAACTAAACAATTATAATTTGTGTATTTTTCATATGTAAATGATTTTGGCTTCCAATATTTTGGCTTCCAATTAGAGGTGTCAGCCAGGCCGGCACGAGGCACGGCACGGCCCGTCTTGCCTGCTGGCCGTGCCGGGCTCGGTTTTTTTAAACCGTGCCGGGCACGGAAGCATGATCGTGCCCTAAAAAAATGGGCCGGGCCGGCTCATCCCGGCCCATTTGACACCTCTACTTCCAATATGTCTTTGAACCTATATAGATCAAAGAATAAGAAAATGAGTAAATGATCTATTGTATTCATCAAACATACATCGATCTAATATAGTTTCTATGTAGTACTAACTATCATGGTTCATCATTATAATTGATAAGGTAGTACTTGGTGTTACATGGCCTTAATTATAGTACTTCAAGAAATTGGAAATTTAAGATTATAATATGGTAATTGTGGTGAAAATGAGTAAATGACAACGATTCAATGTATTGCTATGGCGGCTCTTAATATTCTTAACAACTTTAACATCTATTTCTTTTGGACTGCTAAAAGAGATATTGCATCCGGATACTGAGATTTAATGCTGCTAGAAGTAACAGATGGAATTTTGATCAATTTTTTGATAGTTAGAAAATAAATTTAATTTTTAATGATAATAAAAAACAAAAATATTTTTTTTTTGCAAATAAATATGGCTTAAACATTACTTTGATTTTACATGGAGATTTGCTAATTGTTTTTATTACTCGTATCATGTTATCATTTTAATTTTTACAATAGTGTTTATTCAACATGCTTTAGTTCTTCAATTTATATTTTTTTTGTATTTATAGTCATGTACCTATGCCTATTCATTGAATTTTTATATGAAAATTACAAGTGTTGAGAAGTTTGGAATGGTAAGATCTAGAATCGTACCTATATCATAGTCATGTCGACCTGTGGCGCAACATGGGTCTTGTGTCGTGCCATGCATGTGAGCCATGACTGACACATCATCATTACTTGTGTCATGGTTGATTTTTTAAAATGGCTGCTTTTGTGTTTTATTTATCGTCGTCGTCAAAATGATACGACATGATAATGCTTTTCGATATCTTGTCATTTTTAATTAAAAAAATGTATTTATTTATTTTCTTGAGACGTCGCATTGCATCCCATGAATTATTTGTAGAAATCTGAGGATTGTCAAAATTATCTCTTAAAAAATATAAAAAATAAAAATAATATTTTTAATAAATTTGTACTAACATCTCTTCTCTTAGTTATGATATTGACATATTACATTCTTTGTGCTTTTTTTTAATTTAAATTTGTAATTATAATTTGTTGGAGTTGGAGCATCGCTGTTAGTTTTGTGATGGACTTTGATTTGTAGGTATGAAAATATGAGGTAGAGATTCCAGAGTGTTTATTGTAGATATAAAGTTAAGGTACACATTATTTTAAATTTTTATTTTATTTTATTTAATAATTTGTAGATAAATAATTAAATTATTGAAAATAACTTATAAATTAAAAAACACTTTTATCCTTTTCTTGCTTTTAGTTTATTCTCATACATTAAAAATCAGATTAGACTTGGACATAGATATTGATAACAACTCGTTCGAAATGTTTGAGATTGAAATTAGATTTTCTTTTATGATCTCAATTCATGTGCTTAAGAAACATAAAAATAGGGAACGTTAATAGGATGAATATGTATTAACATAATATAAAATAAAAATGCTAATGGTGTTGAATAATATTTGGAACAGTGTATATATTATATAAAAATAAATACATATAGGAGTAATGGTGACCATGACTACTTTAAGATATATGTTGATTAATGCACGAAAAAATATGTTTTATTAAATTCTAGGCAAACTTAAATTTAATGGTTTGGTTATTGAAGTTTGATAAACCTTAAGATTAGTAATTCATTTCAATTTATAATCACCATTTTGAGAGAAAATTACACAACTTAATTAATTATTAGCATAAATTTTTTGATTATATTTTTAGAGGATCTTAAAACTGTTAAAATTTTGTAACCGTATTTCCAGCGTAATTATCATAGAATTACTAGATTAATTAGTTGGAATAACATATTAAAATATTTAAAATTAAAATATAATTAGTAATTAACAAACTTATAATATACAATGCAGTAGTCATTGTGACTTCTAATGTATTGACTAGTCATGATAATAATTCATTTGTTTGTATTATTGCTCATTGTAGTAATACTAAGAGTAAAATAAATAATTTTTTTTTGTATTTTTTAAGTATTTTAATTTTCATGATAATTTTGTCATATATGAGTGTTGATAAAAATTTTAAATTATTTCAATTTACAATCATAACTTTGAGAGAAAATATAACTTAATTAATTATTAGCATAAATTTTTTGATTATATTTTTAGATGATCTTAAAGTTGTTAGTATTTTGTAAGTGTACTTTCAGCTTGATTATCATAGACATAGCTTGATTATCATAGAATTTCTAGATCAATTAGTTGGAATAACATAGTAAAATATTTAAAATTAAAAATATAATTAATAATTAATAGACTTAGAATATACAATGTAGTAGTCATTGTGACTTCTAATATCTTGACTAGTCATTGTGATGTTTTATTCGTTGTCTCATTGCACATTATAGTAATACTAAGAGTAAAATAAATAAAATTTTTTTTAATGTTTTGAGATTTTTAATTATTATTATAGTTCTGTCATATATGAGTGTCTAATAAATATCTTTAAATAATATGATATTATACAAAATTTTTAATGTTATATTTGATAATATTATAAATAACATTGTCATGATTAACTTGCTTGTTAAAAGCATTGCAGGCAAGTTATTAGTTGATATTTTTCATATTAGTTGTATTCATGTAAGTAAACTAATAGTGAAAGTAAAAATGCAAATAATTTTTTTTGAATTATAAAATATAAAAAATATACTAAAATATTTTAGGATGCCTAACAAATAATAAAAATTTATTCTTTATGTTTGTTGGCAGGTTTAAAAAATTTAAAAATTTAAATGTATGTTAAATATCATTCGAATTATGCATACTTGATATTTTATTTATTTATGGGCTATCAATATTTGATATCCAATAATGTTAATAGTAAAAATAAAAAAATTTTTATTGATGATTTAGGATCAGACTTGAACACATGAATTTTATTTTTAAAATTCTTAGATATTTTTTATGATATAATATTTGTATATACTCTTGTAACATATTTTATATTTATTGTATATGCAATATTAGTAATATGTTTATTAAGTTAAGAGTATATCTTGATTTTAGTGCAATGACTATTATGATGAAAATTAAGTAATTAAAAAAAATGTATCCTCAATTTTATTTTTTTATTACTTGATTGTCTTTAAATTTCTTCTAATTTAGATGAGAATCATATAAAATATATTAAAATATACATTCAACTGCATCAACTAAGTTGAATAATCAAATGATAGGATTCACGAACTAATTAGGTAATTTGTTTAAATTTTAATGATATTAAGTATAATAGTTTTAGTGAACCACTGGGCATAGACTAGGTTATTGTTTTTAACCAATAATTTGGATATATTAAGCGAGTTGTTATACTTTTATACTGATTATCAAATAATTTGGATATATATCAAATGAGTTTTTTTTTTAGTTAGGTAAGTGTAAATGATGAGGTGATTAATTAAATTTAAGCTAGTTGTTATGATACTTTTATACTATTATTATTTTATATTATCACATTTTGATAATAATATCTTGGATATATTAAGTTTTTGAAGATATACGAATTCAAATATGTTATGTTATTTAAGATGACATATGATATACTAATCCCTTCGGCAATCTAATAAATCATTGACGATTATTTTTTCTGTGGTTATGAATATTATTTTAGATAAAAAATTACAATTATGATCAAATATTCTAAAAATATTTTAATGCTTAAATGATTGGGAAAATGTTTAAAGATGAGTATTCAAGATAAAATAAAAGAGATGCTAGTAGATGATGATTTATGTGACATCGAGGATATTGAAGGTACTACAAACTTTATAATCATACATAATTATTTTAATCATACTACATACATGAATGATTATTGTTCATGTTTCTATTCTCTCTTTATATATCTTCAAAATCTCATTCCACCTTAGCTATCAGTCTCATCTACAGGTGTCAACCGGGCTGGCCCGGCCAGGCCCTGCACGAAGCACGGCACGATTCAGTCGTGCCTGGGCATGCCCGGCACGGAAAAATTCCGTGCCCGGGCCCGTGCCGTGCCCTGGTTAGGCACTTGCCGTGCCTGGCCCGAGCCTTGCTGTGCCTGACCCGGCATGGTTCGGCACGCGGCACGGCACCCCGGCACGGGTCAGTCCCGTGCCGGGTGTCCCGTGAGCCCGACCCCAGGATGCCCCTCCAGCAAAAAAAGACCGCGGGTCGGGTCTGATCCGACCTGACCCTCGGTCTTTCTGTATCCCGAATCGCTTGGACAGGCAAGCCCGAGCGGGCCAGGCAAGGCACGGCACAGCCTGCCGTGCCTACGGGCCGTGTCGGGCTCGGCTATTTTTAAACTGTGCCGGGCTGGGCACGGTAGCACAAACGTGCCCTAAATAAACGGGCCGTGCCGGACCGGCCCGTTTGACACCTCTAGTCTCATCTTATTTCATTCCTAATTTTGTCCCAAGACTCATTTCTCACCTTATCATATGTTTCATCATGATATTCAAAAAATTGATATTGTTTTAATGGATGAAATCATAATCCATGCAATCAAAGGGCTAGAAATTGCTGGTAATACGACTATGCTTTTAATGAGTACTTGTTCATAGGCATTATCATTGGAGTATTACTTCCATGACTCCTTTTTCCTACTGGGCCTTGTGTACCTATTAGAAAAGATAACCATGAATATTATAGATGAATTTTTACTTTATTTAAATTAAATGAATATTATTTAACTTTTTTTTAAAATAATGTTTTAGATTAGCAATGATAAAATAGGTGAGGAAGAAAAAATTATTAGATATAATTTTTTTAATAAAATTTGTTCACATTATTATATTAATTATTGTGACAATTTTTTTTACTAGGATATATTTTCAGTGCAAAACAAGTAAATTTAAAGATTAAACTTATGGTGAAAATGTAAATATCTAATTTGAATGCTTATTATTTCATATTTATTTTACCAAGATAAAATAACTATTTGAAGTTAATTTTAAGGTTTTAAATCTTAGGTGGAGAGGAGAGATTGTTTGAGAAATGACACTAAAAAACAAATATTGTTGAAAAAAAATATTTTTTTAATGCAATATAATATATATATATATATATATATATGATATGCGGAAACCCACAATACGATTTTCCTAAATAATTAAAAATAAATAAAATAATATAAAATAACAAGTCAAGACCCAACGTCTCATTTCTAGAATATGTGATCTTGTTACCAATATTAATGTATTTTTGCTTGGATTTCATTTTCTCTTGTTATTACTGTGTGATAAAAATGTCGTAGTATTGAGACTAATTATAATAATTTTACTTGATTTGTGTAAAACTATGAATATTTGAGTTGCTCTTTTAAATGAAATATATCAACTAATTATAATAATCTTACTTGCTCACTAAGCCTCCTCAATATGTATGTTTCATCATTATCGATAGTGTGCCTATAATCTTATCCCAATGCTATGACCAAGTAATAATTTGCACATCTACAGTTAAGTAATAATATCATATAAATGAAATATTCATGAAGAATACATTGAAGTGGTCATATTTCATACTCTCTATATACTTGGATTAATTGATTGTCACAATTATACTAATACTTATATATCATTTTGTATCTTCTTGTCAGTCATAGTTTGAGGTGAGTTTTCTTAGTTCAAAAAAAAAAAAGTGTATGCCCTCATTTTCTTTTAGGTTAGCTATAGTGGTCTCACATTTTTATGAAAAAAAAAAAAGAATAATTGAGATAAAATCAGCTTCTCTCTCTCTCTCTCTCTCTATATATATATATATATATATATATATATATATATATTAGAAAAATAGAGAAAATTTGGGGTGCCCTACATTTCCATGGGATTGCCCTACACAAAATATAGGCGGCCTTCCAACCAGTCTGCCCTTAACAACATAGCTATAGTGGTCTCACATTGTGGGTGGCTGTTTACTGCTATAGTCTAGAAGGCTGTTCACTCGTTGAGATTTGTTTTGCAGGAAGTATATGAGCAACAAAAAGAGCTCATCTTGCTCGGAGAAAGGCTCGTGCTTGCAACTCTGGGGTTTGACCTGAATGTTCTTCAACCATACAAGCCTCTCGTCGAAGCTCTTAAAAAATTTCAGGTTGCGCGAAGTGCATTAGCTCAAGTAGCATGGAATTTTGTGAATGATGGGTAAGCATGGGATTTTGATAATGGTGCCTCTCTCTCTCTCTCACTCACTCTCTCTCTCTCTCTCTCTCTTTCTTTCTACAAACTGTGTTGGTGGCTTGCAGGCTGAGGACCTCTCTCTGCCTGCAATTTAAACCACATCACATTGCAGCCGGGGCCATTTTCCTTGCTGCCAAGTTTCTCAAAGTGAAGCTGCCCTCTGATGGTGAGAAGGTGTGGTGGCAAGAATTTGATGTCACCCCACGGCAGTTGGAGGGTGGGTTCTCCCCCATTTTCTGTCATTCATCTTTTGTGAACTGTGGATCTGCGCTCCATTCTGCCCCCCCCTCCCCATCACACTTTTACAAAATTCTGTATTGTCCTGCCACAGCTGCCCTTTGACAATGCTGTTTCAAAAACAATCTCTTGTCCTTGCCTGCGCACACGCGCACGCACGCACACATATGTATCAATATGTTATGTATATATCACATGAAATGTGTGGATTAGCAATCGATTCTACCCACATCAACAGCTGCCCATTGTGATTGCTGGTTCATCAACAGTCTCTTGCCCTTGCCTTGATATACATACACACATGTATATGTATATGTTATATATATATATCACATGTAATAACTCACTATAGCTGCCCATTGTGATTGCAAACTGTTGGTTCAAAAACAATATCTTGCCTTTGCCTTACACACACACACACACACACACACACACACATTATCACATGAAATGTGTGGATGAAGCTGAAACTGCTGCTATGATGTGTGCTTCTGCTTTTGATAAAATTATGTTTTCTGGGTGAATGATTTGTGGAGTGCATGTTTCCTGGGCGCGCGTGCTTCTGTTTTTGCCCCTTTTGGAGTTGCTTCCTTACTGCAGGATTTCTTTGGGTGTGTGCTTTTCGTGCAGAGGTCAGCAACCAGATGCTGGAGTTGTATGAGCAGAACAGTGTTCCTCCTTCGCAGGGGAGTGAGGCCGATGGAACTGCTGGTGGTGGAAATCCAGGCCCAGCAAAACCGTGTGCCGTGGGCTTTGAAAATGGTCCAAAGCATTTGCTGGCGAGAACCCTACAAGATCGCTCTCACCAAAAGCACCATCATGATGCCCCGCTGTCCAACGCCCAGCATGCAAGTAATGGCAACGGCAATTCAGAGGGGGATAGCATTGTTACGGATCACGGGGCTGATGTGAGGCCGGGCGAAAACGCCCGCTCTTCATGGGAACATCCTGTAAAAGCTAAACCCGCCCTATCTCTGTGGGACGAGCCCCTGACGGAGGGACACCCCGACCATGACCTAGCAAGGAATGAAGCGGCCATTGAAGCAGCAGCAGCAAGAGAGAGGCGGGAGGAAGCCACCGCCCAAAAACTGAATTTGATTGGACGAGACATGGATCACCCCGAAGGGCCTTTTTGCCGGTCTCCTAAAGAAGGCGGCATGAAGATGATCGACAAGGATAAGCTGAAGGCCGCGCTCGAGAAGAGGCGGAAGTCTCGCGGCGAAATGACCAGAAAGGATCTGGTGGACGATGACGATCTCATCGAGCGGGCGCTCGAGGACGGGGTCGAGCTAGCTGCCGAGGACCCGAAGCTCGGAAGGGAAAGAAAGCACAACTCGATCGGGCCCGATGGTGACGACCGTCTCCTCCATCTCAGCGGAAACACGCAGCAGCCAACACAGGTGTGGGTTTGATCATGCATTTCTCTCGTGTTCTTCTTCTGCGAAACCACGAGCCAGACTGAGATGGCCATGTTTGGTGGTGCTCTTGGACACACAGGGGCTCGAACCAGACGGCAGAGACAATGCAGCTGCAGAGGAAGGTGAAATGGTGGACGAGCTTGTGCCGCCGGCTCTCAGCCAGAAGAGAAAAGCCAGGAGCCCCTCCCTGCAACAGCTGCAGTCTGATGCCAAGAAACGCACTCTCTCTGCCTCGACCGCCCGCAGTGATCCTGAAGAACAAGACTTCGATTTGTGTAAAACAAGCTGCCATTTTTATCCCTGATCACGGCAAGAAATAATGATAAATTTTGGGTTTTTTTTTTTCCTTCTGCGAGATTAATATTTCTACCACATTTCTCCAACTTTTTAAATTAAAATTTGTTCTCTTTATAACTTTCTTTAGTGAGGGTTGGTTCCTCGCTGATTTTGTGTTTCTGTGTTTTCGTCTAATGCTGGTGGGTCTTGTGTTCAGCCTGTTAGGTGCTGCAGTGTAGAGGTGTCAGCCGTGCCCGGGTTAGGCACGAGCTGTGCCGTGCCGTGCCTTGCCTGACCCGGCACGGATCGGCCCGTGGCACGACACACATGCACGGGTTCGTTCCGTGTCGGGTGTCCCTTGAGCCCGACCCCGTGATGGCCCCTCCCGCAAAAAAGACTGCTGGTCGGGTCTGATTCGACCTGACCCGTGGTCCCCCGAATTCTGAACCGTACGGACAGGCTAGCCCGAGTGGGCCCGGCAAGGCACGGCACGGCACGGCCTGCCGTGCCTGAGGGCCATGCACGGCACGGTGGCACGCTCGTGCTCAAAAAAAAAACGGGCACAGCACATTTGACACCTCTACTGCAGTGTCTTTGATTTTCAGAGATAAGTTTGTTCAGATATAATGTCTCTCTGGTTCTTTGCTTGGGAGACTTGTGTCTGTATATTATATGCTTGTGAAGCATATAATATACAATGTTACTATGGGCAATATTGTGTGCTTGTGATGCATGTTGCAAAGTGAGTCATAAATTGTTGCAATGTGACGGAATTTTATGCTTAAATTTAATGTCCTACAAAATATTTAGTTGGCTTTATCGATGAATTTAGAATGAATTTTAATAATTTTGATTTTGCCACTTTTGAATATAATATTGATATTTTTATAATTTTATTATTTGTATAATATTGCCTTTTGTGGGAGATGAAGTTTAGCCAAATAGTTTCATGCACATTATTAAATATATAGGAATTATATCTATGGAGATAACATTATTTAGAGACTAGGATATATATATATATATCCATAATATATATATATCAACTTGAATCACTCAATTTGGATGTAATGTCCAAGTTATAGCCAAAACAAAAAATATGAGTTTGGAAAATTTTCAACAGAATCTCCTTTGTAACTTCATTATTTCCTCTTCCTGATTTTCTTCCAAAACACCTCAAAATCAAACCAAAACCTAAAAGAAACTCTTCTAATAATATCCTCAAAATCTCCTTTGGAACCCAATCCCCAGCTTCCTCCTTTCTTCTTCTTGCAAGATCTTGAACCAATTGAAAGTGTTTACACACCAAAATCTCTCATCCTTCCATTTAAGCTTCTTATTCTTCCATTTTGCATAATCACGCCTCATTTGATTTAATTAGTTATTTATTCTTTATCAAAAATTACCGTTAGGTCCTAATTTTATAAATTCCAAAATTACCCTTTTGCACTTGGTAGATTTTATAGGTTTGGTTGGTTAATTTCTCATTTAGCATATAATAGTTAATTATGTACTCACATATTCATTTGCACTTGTCATCTAGCCATATAATTGTATATAATTTAACATTCATCATTTCTTAATTTCCCACAAAAACCTAAAATTGGCTCAATTAAATATCCTAAACATATAATAAAATTATTATAAAAATAGCAGGGTATATTTGGGATTTAACAAAGAGTATTGAACGTTAAGCCCATAATTATAATTGAGATATTCAAATATTTACATGTGTTTTCTATGAGAATTTATTATTTTTTCTTTAATTTATGGTCTGTGGTTCTTTTTGGACTTTATCTTTACATGTTTAGATGTAATTTTAATTATATTTATTTGTGCATCTTGCCAAGTTTGAGCATAATAGGCTTGGTTTTTGTGAGGTTATTTCTCATAAATTTGCATATTTTTTTTAAGAATTAATACATAATTTCGTACAGAGAAAATATAGTTCTCTGTGATTAAAAACTTAAGATTTTTAATTTTATAGTGAATGAATTTGGGTATAATTAGTTTTTGATTTTCTAAGTATCTTTGAAAATTTTCAAAACTTAATTTGGATTTTAATACGAATCAAGCTTGAAATCTAACTTGGTTTTAAATTAAAATTAAAATGGAATTTTAATTTAACAGATTGAAAAAATAGATTTTGAATATCAAAATATTTTGAATTTTAATTGTAGGTAGAGAAAATAAGCCTAATTGTGAGTAAAAGAAATTTTTTCGAAACCATTCTTCATATTTGCGTCCATCTTATTTTATCCCAATTAACTGTATTGAAGTGGATTAATTAATGCTATTAAATGTGTTTTATTATTTTAGTGACTAAATTATTTTTTCCAGAATGAAAAATAAATATTTCCAGAATGAAAATAAAGAATTTATTTTTGTACTACTTTTATTTTAGTTGCTCTCGAGAATTAGACATATCAAGAAAAAACTTACAAGGTGGAAGGAAAAGTTATCACTTTTATTCCTTTAAATCTTAGGGATTAGGTAGATCAAGGAAAAATTATGTGTCACAAAAATAAGTTGACACTTTAACTCTAATTACTCATGGTGATCAATCAGATTAATAAAAATATGACTCATAAGAAAAAGAGGAAGTCTGGAATAATTTTCAAAAAAATTTTAATTCTAATGTAAATTTAATTTTTGGTTAACAAATTTCTGCATGAGGAACGAGAAAAGGGAAAAAGCAAAACGTTAAACTCTTATAATGAGTAATTTTAAATTTAAATCATGAATCTAGATCAATTTTTTCCAAATAGGACATAAGAAGAGATTTTTGAGTCTACCTAGATTGGGCAGACTGAGTATTTTTAATTAAATATTTTATTTCTTTATTTATTTGATTTAAATTTTAATTATATGTGATGTAGCATTTTTGCGTGTGCATATTTTATCTAATTAATGTAATTGTAGATTTGTAATTTGGATTCGTGGGGGTGCTCTCATTAAAATAGAGTCAGTGTATTTATGATTTTTAAAATAAAATCTAAAGAAAAAAACATTTTTATTTTTATGAATATAAAATGGAAAGTGATTTCTGAAAAAAATAGGGATAGCATGTCTTGTGTATATTTATAAGAGATTTATTTTATGGTGCACCAAATATATATTATTTTAAAATAAGAACCCTAACTTTTCATAATTAAGAAAAATGGATTAGACTTAAAAATAATTAAGTTTTAATGTAATGAAATTTATCAATCTGATCATGCCTCACAAAAAAAATACAAAATAAAATTCCCTTTTCAAAATTCATAAGGTACTATTTTAGAATTCAAAATTTTTTGTTTAGATTTTAATACAAATTTTTGGTGAGGAAATGGAGATTCAAACCTGTGACCTCAACAAGTATAAAAACTCATGCAGCCATCTGGTGACAAACAATAAATTCAATGGTAAGCAAACACACACACACACACACACACGTAAAATATATGCTTATATATATATCTCACTACAAGAAAAGAGACAATTAGAATTGAAAATTAGAAATGCTTAATTCCGTTTCTAAAATTAGGAATAAAATTGAAACAAATTAGAAAAAAAAAATATATATTATGAAAAAATTAGAAACAAACAAAAAATACATTGCTAATTAGCGATGGATTTATTGTTTAATTTCGTAGCTAATTAAAAAAGAAAAAATAATTATATAATTTTTTTTAATTCCGTCACTAATTGTGGCGCACTGTGGTGGGCGGATACGCTTGTGTAATATTTACTGATGAAAATTTATGTATCTATATTTTTTTAGAAATGGAATATTTATCCATTTATATATTTGGCGACGAAAATTATTACTGTCACAAAATGTGAAATGTCTTACCCATCTGTTACTATTTGATTTTAAAAAAATTGGCGACGGAAAAATATTCTATTGCTAATTTAGAAATGAAAATAAATTCTGTCACTAAATTAAAAAAATTTATTTATCGAATAACACATTCGAAACATTGAAAAAAAAGTTAGGCTTTGGGGGTTTAAATTTTGATTTCTAGTTCGTCCAATTTATTTTTGGAATTCCTTCCTCCAATTATTGATCGTCCCACAAATTATCCATAATTGAAGTATCAAATTATGTTTTTCAATTTAATTCGTAAGTGTTATATTTGGGAATTATATTTTTTGTGCATTTTATTGTTAGCTATAGTTTTTTTTTTCATGTTTAACATTCTTATTTCATTCTCTCTTCTTGTTTTGTTGAATTAATATTGTTCTAATTGATAAATTATACAATTTACATTTTTTTTCATATATTAGGATTTATTAAATTTTCGTGTTACCTAATTGAAGTATGAAATTTTTGTTTGGTTTTTTATTTACCTATATTTTTGATCATGCTAAATAATTTGGACTTTATTTGCTTACTAGGATTAGTTGAAATATAATAAGTAAAAAAAGAACAACTTATACTAAAAGGTGTAACTTATACATTTCACAAAAGGTACAATAAAATTAATAACACCTCCCATTATTTAATATTATTAAAAAACATATTTCACGTCACAACTGGCAGATGATTATTTATACTACATGCTTCACCTTCATATAGATTAGTAAATATCCACGTTAATTTATTAATATTTTCCATCAATAGTTGACCTTTTTTTATCAATTTTTTATTTACAAATTTAAATGCATTAGCATTGCAAATTTTTTAAGATTTCTATTATATAAAATGTCATTGTCTAATTAATTAGTACAGATTATTAATTTAGAAATCAAAAATTATGACATTATAAATTTTTATTTTTAGCTTAATTAATGAAAATTCATCTAATATAGATAAATATCAAATATTTAGTTTTATGTATATATCAAAACTATAACTTATGACTTTTGATAAATATCTAAGAGATTGAATTAACTTGCCTTATCTCATTTTAATTCAAAATTATCTAATAATGATGTTACTACGACTTTTTTATTAGATTTATGTAATGTCGTATATATGTTAATACAACTTTATGACTAATAAATAATCTATATCTACACTATTAGAATTCAAAAAATATTTGTGTTATGACATGATCGTCAATTAAAGAATATAAAACTAAAAAATGAGTTTTTGACTAAAGAGTTTGTAGAGGGGATTAAAGAGTTTATTGTTTTTGCGAAAAAAATAGCCTAATGTATGGATAAAATGAAAATAAGATGTATATGTAATGACCATAAAGGTTAAAATCGGAGTTTCCAAGATGTGGACATATGGTAATATCATCTAGCAAAAAATAGATTTGTTAAATACTAATATATTTGGTATAAACATGGATAAATAGTTGTGTGACAAATAATAAAGTATTATATTCATATAAGTGTTGATTCAAATATTATAATGGAATATATCATTCCTAATGATGCATGTGAAACAATATTGAAGAATGTCACTTGTCGTTTATTAAATCTAGATGAAATACTGAAAGCTTCAGAAGAAGAGATTTGACTAGGTAATCTATATGACCACTCAAAGTTATCTACGGTGTCCAGACTATTGAATTTAAGGGAAATATATCTTTTTTCAGAGAGGTATTTTGATGAAATATGTTAGTTATTATCTAAATTATTATTAAAGAATAATATCATGATAGTTTTTATAGCATGAATAAGTTAATGCGGAGTTTAATTTTTCTTGTGGAAAAACTACATTACTACATTAATGACTGCTTTGATATGTTAGGGCATATATAGTGACATAATTATAATTAACTTTTATAACTATCCTCGGTACAAAATAAATACTACATGTAAAAGACAAAATACATATTTCTCATAAGAAGATGTTTTATTTTTCGTTGACTCTTCATTTACAAAGATTATTCACATCCGAAGTCATTGCTAATGAGATGAGTTGGCATAGAGAGCATATTATTGAAGATGATGTGATGCGGCATCACTCAGATTCTCATATTATCATTCTATGAAATATTTTGATGATCGTCATCCATCCTTTGTAGATGAAAATCAAAATACTAGATTAGAGTTATGCACATATGAATTTCAGCCATTTGGACAAACATAACAATAATACTCTTCATGAATGATTATTATTACACCTTATAATTTATCGCCATGGATGTGCATGAGAGATAAGTACATATTTTTTGTGTGTTATCATGCTCACTCCGAGAAATCCAAAAGACAAGTTGGATTGGATGTTTATCTGTAGTACCGGATTGTGGAGCTTAAAAAATTATGGAAGGATGGTGTCAAAAGATAAGATATATATAGAAATCATACTTTCAAAATGTGAGCAACACTTATATGAACTATAAATGACTTTCTTACACCACCTTTTAGGTCAGATGTCAAAATATTAGATGTAATTATCAATGTGTTGCAGATTGAAAAGATCTTTTTTTATAATATTTTTAATACTATCATTAATTTGGAAAAAAAAAAAAGACAATGCCAAATCAAGAGAAAATTTGAAAGAGTTTTATTTATGTTTAGAGTTACATAGGGATGAATCAATAAATAAATACTCTAAGACTTGTTATAATATTGACAATAATGCAAATGAAGCTTTATTCAAATAGCTTAGGTTTTCTGATAGATTACTTTCACAAATTGTTTGGAAAGTATTAACTGAAATAAGTATTGATTAAAATAAGTATTTACTTCCACAAAGGAAGAAATGGAGCAATTACAAAATGACATCCCCATAATTATATGAAGATTTTTAGCATATTTTTTCTTAATGCTTCTTCAGCTTTATATAATATATTTTAGTCGACTTGCCTTATTAATCAATGATAGTAGGTACTGTTCAATACAGATGGATATAACTATTTGAGAGGTTATATAATTTTTATTTGTTAATCTAAAAATTCAAATGTATCTGATGAATATTTTTTTTCTAATAAATATGTATTTCAGTTATCTTAGAAAATTGAAAAATAAAGTTCAAAATAAAGCCAAAGTGTGAGGATCGATATGCAATGCTTACTTGGTTGAAGAAATTTCGATATTTTGTGTGTACTACTTTCGGCAATAATTATATAATTTGCAAAATAAATTGTCACAAAAAATATTTATGTAATGGGGGATGAATCAGAAGAAAATGAAATACTTTCTATTTTTACACATACGCTTCGATCATATGGTAGAGTAACATCAAGATATTTTTTGAACGACCAAGAGTATCATGCTGCGTAGACATAGATCTTGTTAAAATACGAAGAAGTTATACCCTATATTGAGTAATATTTATAATAATTTTATATTCTCATTTCTTTGTCATGGTATGCAATATACTTTTTTGATAATTCAAAATACTTTTAATATTATTATTGAAGAATTTATGCTAAGGAATAAAAGCAAAAGAGAACTGCATATTAATGATGCTTCAATTGATGCAAAGTTTGAAAAGGATTTTGCAATTTGGTTTGACAAATTTTTAATATATAACTTATCATTTTTGATTTTAAAAAAAGTTACATGCAACATTATATAAGTATGATTACATGTGGAGTATCCTTGTTAATGTGCACCATAAAAAATATTATTATAAGTATGAGCTATTTATTCTTGTGGTACAAGCTGAACAAGTGTGTTATACCGCTTATCAAACCACAAGAAAAAAATCATTGTGACTAGTGGGAAATATGTAGAATAAAATCTACATCAATTGTGGAAGTTGTTGAAAAGAATGTTATCATCACTCCATTGCATGTACCTGCATTTCAAGAGATTAACGTGTAACTTTATCTAATTATTTGTGGGGTAGAAGATGAACTTTAAACATTACTTGGTGAAGGTAGAAATTATTTGGACATTGATGATAGTCATTGAAAAAGATGATGAGGAGAAATTAATTATAGAATCAGATGACTTTGAATATGTGGATATAGATAATTTGTTAGAAATTTCCAATGATGACTTGACATTGATTGAATATCTTGTTATTTTATCTTTTTTAATTAGTAATCGTTACAGTTTGATAGTTAAATAAATTTTATATATTTGCTTTATTGAATGTCAATATATTTATTATTATGTTTTATTATTATGATATTTTTATAACATGTTTTTATTGCCTCTGTATTTTTTGATATTTATATAACTTTATTTAGGTATGAAAGTTAATTATTCAAGTAGTCGATGATCTCAATATGTCAGCAAAGATAGAGTAAGTGTAATAGTTCGTGGAGGAGGAAATCAATATATATTAAGTGACGATAATACTACAAATATCTCTCAACATTCTCCTACATATACAAAGGATACATTAGCATCACCTCATCATGACAGACACGAATTAACTATCATTGATATTCTTTCTTCATCTCATTTTCCACTAGAAGATATTGATAACTTCATCCCACCTATCTTAGGAGGCCAATGCATTGGTACTGCAACATTGAAACTGGTAGAATTTTCACAATTCATAATTTGCTTGCCAAGTTATAAGAAAATTTTAATTTGGCCCACAATTGATAATAAATAGTGCAAAACTTTTTTAAATTAACTACATGCATGCATTACCATTTTTCATTATTTTCATCTGAAAAAAATATAATATAAAATGTGAATGAAATTATAAGTAAATAATAATATTTGAAATATGATAATTTAAACTAATAACAAAGTATGATATTGCTACTTATCAAATATTATCATTTAATATTAAAATAATATTTTCATTATAAAATTTTGGATAATAAATATAAATGAATTTGATATTAACTTAGTAGTAGAAAAATTGATTTATTTTGTTTATATGAATATGTACGTGCTAATGTTAAAATACTCACAGGTTTATTCCTTCTATTTCTTATATAATCAATAAGATATTTATGGAAAAACAAGTTGTGGAGGGTATAAATTAGAGCAAAGTATTCCCCACTAAGAAATAATTTTATTTGAAAGAATTTGAGGTACAATTTTCATGCATTTACTTGTTTTTCAATTTGATTAACATGATTTAATCTTAAAATAAATGAATTACAATGTATTATTATTTTATTTGGTTTTTGTAGAAAAAGTATACATAGAATAATGCTTTGATGTTATAGGTGAAGGATACATGGAAACATGTGACTAGTATAAAACACAATAACGAGCTTGGCAAATAGAGAAAAAATTATGATAAAGATGCAAAGCCTATAGTGTCCCACTTAATGTTTGGATTAAGTAGTTGAAATACTAGAATAATTAGAAGTTTAAGGCCTTATCCTAGATGGCCTCACAAAATCATCAATTAGAGAAAGTAGGTGATTGATCATGACCTTCAAAACATATTAGAGGTTCAAAGGCAACCTACTAATATTTAGTAGATTTGGTATAATTATCTTTCATATTTTATTTTTATTTAAATTTTTTGAATGCAAACGATAATATTTGTGTGACAATATATCATGTACATTAATAATAACAATTATTAATTTTAAGGAGGCTGAGTGTGTTCAAATTAATACACAAGAAGAATGATTGATCATTTGTGGACATGTGATCAAATAATATTAATGTGAGTTTCTCATCATCATCTTTTGTTTTGTTTGAAGTTCTTCATCATCATCTTCCAATTATTATGATATGTTTGATCAGAGGTTACGCGAAGAGATGGAGGAAATTCATGCTACATCACAAAATAAAAATTAGGAGATGCAACAAAAAAAATGAAGAGATGCATCAAAAGAATTAGGAGATGAAAAAGAAAAATGAAAAAAATGAAAAAAAGAGAGACGGAAAACATGAAGAGAGATGAGGAATGAATATAAAGAGATGAAGAAATACAACATAAGATTTTGAAGATGAAGAAAATGATGTGCAAGTTGGCGGAGGCAACATATATTTTTCATCATTCTGAAGCGAATCCATTCAGATTTTTGGAGGACAATGCATATCATAACAAGGACTCATAGTTGTTTGTGATATTGTGTTATTAATTTTTTATAATGAAACTTTTTATTGTGAAATCATATGTATTGTAATTGATAAACTTTTATGTTTGTTATCTGACATGTTATTATATCGTGGATGTTATGTGATTTTTATTTGATGAATAATATGCGGATGTGCTTATTTGATTGTAGATTATGTGGTTTTTATATGTATTTTTATATTGTATATAGCATACAAAAACTGCACAAATATGTTCATGTTGCAGATATTAGAATAGAAAATGATATTTCTAAATCTTTTTCTAATTTAGAAATTGATATTGAGTTTCTGTTTTTTTTTTGTAGCTAATTTAGCGACGAAATCAAAGATCTTGTTTTCGTTACTAATTTTAAAATTTATATATATGTATGTGTGTGTGTGTGTGTTAAAATATTTATACATATAAAAATTTATATAATTATATATAACTATATAAATATACAAATATGCAAATATAATTCTATATAAATATTTTTTAAAATTTTAATGAGTTTTTGGTTGGAAATGGGGATGGGAACATGTGACCTCCACAAGTGTTAAAACTAAAAACTAATGGATTAATCTTCGGTGACAAGCAATAAGATCAATGGTCTAGCCTCTATGTGTGTGTGTGTGTGTGTGTGTGTATTTATATATAAGTATATGTATATATATAAATAAATAATATATATATATATATAAGTATAATAAAAAAAAAATAATATATGATTATATATATGTGTGTATCTATATATAAATAAATATATAAATATATATAGGTATATAAACATATATATATATATATATTTATAATTAAATATATTTATATATGTCTATATATACATACATAGATATACATACATATATATTTCTATATCTATAAATATATATAATTATATATAACTATATAAATATCAAATATAATTAAATGAATATATGTATGCCAAGGTCCTTTATGCAGCCTAATAAAGTATCATAAAAAATATTTTAAATTATAATTCATGATCTAGTTTATTTATTTAGAGTATAAGTGTATATAAAACTAGAATACTTAATTCCATTGAAATTATATTATTTAACTATATTAATTATTTATATTAATTAAAATAAATTAAAATTAAATTAATTATTTAAATATAAATAAATAAATATATAATTAATAAAATCATTAATATAATAATTTTATTATAATAATAAGGGGACATGTCATATCTCATGTCACACTACTTTTGGAAAGTGGTGTGACTGGTGTAATTTTATATTTCAAATTTATTGACAAAAATACATACTCTATGACATCGTGGATTTTTTTATTGAAACTCCAAAGTTATAAAATATTCATGATATTTATTAAATAATTACCCATGGGCTATGGGTAATTATTTATTAAGGGAGAATTATGTTTTTGTGTGTTTTCCCAGAAATTTTTAAGATTTAGAAACTAAAATTTTTATATAAATTAAAAATTTCACAAAACCAAAAATAAATTAAAAATAAGTGCACTCAAATTCATAATTACTAATCTACCCTCGCCCACGCCCACGCCCACGCCCACGCCCACATCCTTGCCCACGCCCCTCGCCCATGCCCCTCGCCCATGCCCCTCGCCTACGCTCTCGACCCTTGCCCATCGCCCACGCCCTCCCTCACTCGACGAGAGCTCCGGGAGCTCGACGCCGAGCTCCACGAGCTCAAAGAAGCTCGACGCCGAGCACGAGGAGCTCAACCCAGAGTAACGCCGAGCTCCATCGAGATCTAGGAGTGAGCTCGACGGAGCTCTCGGTCGAGCTCCCGGAGCTCGGCGTCTGCTCCTTAGAGCTTTAGGGGCTAGGCATCGAGCTCCCGGAGATCGGCGTCTAGCGAGGGTGATGGGCGTGGGCGAGGAGTGAGGGGCGACGGCGTGGGCGAGGGCGTGTGCGAGGGCATTGGCATGGGCGAGGGTACTTGGTACTTACGAATTTGAGTGCACTTAATTTTAATTTATTTATAGTTTTGTGATTTTTTTAAAAATATAAAAATTTTAGTTTCTAAATCTTAAAAAATTTCTGGAGGTACACCCTAAAACATAATTATCACATTTATTAACATCAACTTTTTTACCTCTGATAATTTTCCATAACAGATATCAGCTAGCACTCATGACTCAACTCGGTCAGAAACTTAGAATTTGGGATGGGTAGATGGAGTTCAGGTATGGGTGTCAACCGAGCCGGGCCGGCTCGGCACGAGGCACGGCACAGGAAAATTCCGTGCCCGGGCCCGTGCCGTGCTCGGGCCAGGCTCGGGCCGTGCAGTGCCGTGCCTGACCCGGCACGAATCGGCTCGTGGCACGGCACACCAGCACGGGTTTGTCCCGTGTCGGGTGTTCCTTGCCTGACCCGTGCAGTGCCGTGCCTGAACTGCGGGTCGGGTCGAATCAGTCCCGACCCGCGGTTCCCCGAATTCCGAACCACACTGCCAGGCCAGCCTGAGTGGGCCAGGCAAGGCATGGCACGATCTGCCGTTCCTGCGGGCCGCGCGGGCCCGGCTATTTTAAACTGTGACGGGCCAGGTACGAAGGCATGCTTATGTTCAAAAAAAAAAAAAAAAAAAAAAAGGGCCGGGCCGGGCCGGCCCGTTTAACACCTCTAAGTTCAGGTTTTGCTCACCCTGGCCCAATCACCATCTGAGTTGGATCTGATCCAAGAATGATTTGGACCAGTCGGCAGTCAGGCATGCTCTGCCGGGTGTTCTGCCTCGACCTGGAAACAGAACTTTGCTGGAGCGAGAGACGACTCTAAATTCTAACCCTGCCCGCGTTTTCCGTTCATCCCAACGAACTACTCTGATCCAATAATTAGATATATATATATATATATTGCTGTCTCGCGGCAGCTGATCCGTCTTCCATTTTGGCCAGATCATAATTTCTTCTTGGTAACTATTCCGCAAAGATGGGGAGCTTGCCAAGCCAAGATGTCGCATGGAAGCTGTCTGATCATCCTAACCTTAGCAAGGGGAAGATTATAGCGCTGATCGTTCTGGATGGTTGGGGCGAGGCTAAACCCGATCGGTATAATTGCATCCATGTCGCGGAGACCCCTACCATGGACTCTCTGAAACTGGTATCCCTAATTCTTCCATTTTGTTATTCTCTAATACGGCAATTAACTTCAACGGTGTCTTAGTTAACAACGAGAATCATTTATTGGAGCTACGGGGGCATCACGTGCGTTCCCCATGCTTGTTCATTTGCCAAGGCATCCCTGATGCCAATCTAGGTCAATCTCGAGGTGTTTTATTGGCATTCCATTTCACATTTCTAGATCTGAAACCCGATCATCTACCAAAATGCAGCTAATGCGCAGCCAACTATCGTTTTAAACATGTAAATTAGGGTTTTCTCTGTTGCTAGTGATCTAAAAGTTAAAATGGCGCAAATTTTGGTAACGATAAGAATAGCAGTGCTCGTTGGCTTCTCTGCTATCCACTAGGGTTTTGTACGAGCAGCTTAATCTGTTAACTGTAGAAATACCTTTTTAAACGCAGTGTACTTAGAAATGAAATCCTGCCAATTCTTCATCAACAGGGCTTTCCCGAGAGGTGGAGATTGCTGAGGGCTCATGGGAAAGCTGTTGGGCTTCCAACCGAGGATGATATGGGGAACAGCGAAGTTGGTCATAATGCTCTTGGTGCTGGACGCATTTATGCTCAAGGGTATGATTTGATTTTGTTTTACTAGAATATTATCGCATGCATTTTGCACAACTTATATTTCTTGCCTAGTGCTCATGGATGTGATTTATTATCTTAACTTCTATTTAAATTATGGAATTATGATACAATAAATAAATAAAATATTTCAAACAGCATCACCATAATTAATTTCTTATTCTACATCATATGTTAATTTGTGAATCTAAATATATTTTATTTGGGGTTATGCTTGATGCCACACTTTGGTTGGAAATTCATATTACGTGTATTTTTTTTTTTTTTTTTTTTTTGGGTTTTTTTTTGGGTTTTTTTTTTGGGTTTTTTTTTTTTGGGTTGAAATTCTTGCTTCTTTCTTTCTTGAATTGCTGAGATATCTTTTCTAATTTCTTGGCAACCAATGCTTCAAGGTAATTTAGGGCAGAATTTGTAATCTGGATTTATCCCCTTGATTCTTGTGGTTTGATTTGCCGAATTGGGTTTGAAAATCCACTTTTTTGAAGTAGATGACTATGTTCAGATTTAAAATTTGATTTTATGCAAATCACAAGCAAAGCCTGTAACTGTTAAAGTTGTCATTTTTAGGGTACTTTTGAATCTGATTATATGTTAGCTCACTCTTTGATATTCTCAATTGCACTGTACTTTCTATCAAAAAATTCACTTTGGGTGCAAAATGAGCTTTGTTCTGAAATTTTATCTCTTCTTAATCTAGAGCAAAGCTCGTTGATCTTGCTCTTGCTTCTGGAAAAATATATGAAGGAGAAGGGTTTATGTTTATCAAGAATTGTTTCGAAAATGGCACATTGCACCTCATTGGATTGCTAAGTGATGGTGGAGTTCATTCGAGACTTGATCAACTGCAGGTGGGCCACCGCTTGACCACAGGTTGTTTCATCGTGGGCTGTTCTGTCCAGCAGACTTTTTTTTTTGTGATTCGTGTTTTTCTTTTACTTTGCAGCTGTTTCTCAAAGGTGCTAGTGAGCGTGGTGCCAAGAGAATTCGTGTCCACATTCTCACTGATGGTCGTGATGTTTTAGATGGTTCCAGTATTGGGTTTGTGGAAACTCTTGAGACTGACCTAAAATTGCTGTGTGAGAAAGGCGTTGATGCTCAAATCGCATCTGGTGGAGGTCGCATGTATGTCACAATGGACCGTTATGAGGTATTACCATTGCATAGTTCATGGTTTCACTTGGACTATATTGTATATTCCAAGTTTAGTTTTGATGACTTTAATTCTAAAACAATCCATATCCACCAATTAGGGGTGTAACCGAGCCGAGTCGAGCTGAGTATTAGGCAGACTCGACTCGGCTCGGATTGGTTTTAAAGGAGTAGGCTCGAGCTTGTTCATGAGCCTGTTTACGAGCTGACGAGCCGAGTTTGAGGGTGCTCGGGCTTGGCTCGTTTAACTTACCAGCATGTTCACGAGTTTGGTTAACGAGCCTGGTTAGTGAGCTTGCTTACAAGCCTATTCACGAGTCTGTTCACGAGCCTATTTATGAGCTGACGAGCTGAGTTTAAGAGTACTCGGGCTCGGCTCGTTTAACTTACGAGTTTCATAATGATGTTCGGGAATTAAAAAAAATGATCATCTAAAATAGCTAACATACAACTAAATTAAAAATATAAGATAATAAAAGTTTAATTAACTTGATTGAAGTTTAAGAGTTAAAATATTCATTATGTTTATTTGTAGAAAAAATTTGTTGTGCATCAAGCCTTCTCCATGTTCACGAGCCTGGTTAACGAGCTAGTTCACAAGCCTGGTTAACGAGCTTGTTCACGAGTCTATTTACGAGCTTGTTTATGAGCTGACGAGCCGAGTTTGAGGGTGCTCGGGCTCGGCTCGTTTAACTTAATAAATTGAGTTCGAGCGAGCTTCTAACGAGTCGAACGCCAAGCAGTTTGCGAGTAGCTCGGCTTGGTCACAGCCCTACCAATTCACAATAAAATCTTAGCTTATGCATATGAGCGTATATTTACTCCTTATAAATAATTGCTGTCATTGCCTTGTAATCAATTGTTATATTGAATTTTGATATACTTTATCTCTCTTATTTTTTTAGGAGATAAAATTATCTCAAATAAAAATATAATAATTAATGGTATATATTCTCTCAATTTAAATTGATATCCAACTCAAATCTAAATATGTGATTAACTATAATCATAGTTATTTGAGACGCATGGTTCTTTGAGGCATAAGTTTGTTGGAGCTTTGAGATGCAAAACATAATTAAGGCATGAATTTTTTTTAGATATACTCTATGTAATATATATAAAAATCATATATTTTATAAAATATAATCTATATTTTTTATATATTAATATAATGCGATCAGGTAAAGTATATCAAACATAAAAATAAAATATTATTAGTATTTTTCATTATCATAATCATTTAAAATTTTAAAATATAATAATGAAATTTTAATAATTTAATTTGTGTATATATGTATATATATTTAAGGATAAAGATATGTATATACATATACATGGACATATGTATACATATATGTACATACACATACATATATATGGACATGTATATACATATATATGGACATGTATATACATATATATGGACATATGTATACATATATATATATATGCTGTGTTGCACGGATACGGCTAGGGAGTGCCGTGTCCACGTGTCGGACACGTGGACACGCGTCGGACACGCGTCGGATACGTGTCTGACCAGCCACGTGGCGTATCGGACACAAATCCGTATGCGATACGCCACGTGGCGTATCGGATACGCGTCGGAGACGTATCCGACGAGTTTTTCGGAAACAATCATTTCCGAAAAACTCCAGACGCGTCGTTTACCTACCGACGCGTCGTTAGAGGGTTTCGGGAGGGGGTTTCCGGAAAATCGGGTGGAGGGGAGGGGGTTTCGGGAGGGGGGTTCGGGGAGGGGGGGAGAGGGTTTCGGGAGGGGGAGGGGGGGAGAGGGTTTCGGGAGGGGGTTTCGGGAGTGATTTTCGGGAGGGGGGTGGAGGGGGGTGGAGGGGGGTTTTGGGAGGGATTTTCGGGAGGGGGGTGGAGGGGGGTTTCGGGAGGGATTTTCGGGAGGGGGGAAAAAGGTTCTGGAGAGAGGATTTTCGGGGGAAAAGGTTCTGGAGGGGAAAAAGGTTCTGGAAAAAGGTTCGGGAGGGATTTTCGGGGAGGGGGGAGGGGGGAGGGGAGAGAGGATGTTAGAGGTTTAAATTTTTTTTTAAATTAATTTAAAAAATAGAATTTTAAATTATTTTAAAATACTGTATCTTATATTATTTTAAAATACTATATTTTAAATTATTTTAAAATACTATATTTAAAATATATGTTAGAGAGAGTTAGAAGCTGTAACGGGAGGGGGCAGGGCCGCAGGGGTTAGAGGGCTTAAATATATATTTTTTATATTTTAATTATTATTGTTTGTTTAATATATATACAAAATATAATAAACAAATAATTTATTTTAATTTTATTTAAGCCCTCTAAATTTTTATTTATCTAAATTTATGTTAATAGATAATATTTATATTTAATTTTTTTTTCATGCCGTGTCCTAGCCGTATCCGTATCCTAGTTTTTTGGAATTTGTCGTGTCCCCGTATCCTGCCGTGTCGTATCCCCGTGTCCGTATCCGTGTCCGTGCAACATAGTATATATGTATATATGTATGAATTTAAATATACACGTGTGTGTGTGTTTGTGTATTCACACACACATGTATATGTATATATACACGAATGAGCTTGGGCAGCTCACTCCACAGACAAGTTTGGACAATTAGTTTTGAAGAGACACCTCTCTCCATGCGAGGTTAGGCATGATGAATTCTGTTGCTTCTAGTTAGCTTTTTTGAAATCATGGTGCCTTGCCCCAAGCGAGATGCATTTGTTTGAGAATCATGGCGCCCCAGCTTTAGGCATGCCTTTAGTTATTATGATTGTAATTTGTAATTGCTCGTGATTGGTGAAATGAATCTCATGTAGTGAAGATTTTTTTACATATCTTAGTATGCAAAAATAAGTGAACTTTCCAAGTAGAATCTTATAAGTAATTATATTGATAATATAAGTTACATGCAGTGTGATAATTATTATATAATTAATATTTATAGGAGTGTCATTATAATGTCGACTAACAAGTTTAGATGTAGTTGACAAGTGGATTATTCTTTTAAATGAAGTTCCATATGGGAAGATAGAGAATCAAAGAAAAATAATGAATCTATATATATATTTTGGACTTTTATATTTTTTATACTTTTAAAAAATAAGTCCAACTCAAAAAGTAATACTAGTACTTATTAAAATTTTATTTAATGATGGTTGTAAAATGTTTGTATTCTTTTTACTTATTGATGTATTTAAGAAAGGCACATCGTAAAGTCTTAGGTGTCATTTTATCCTATCATGTATAAAGATCATAAAAAAAGTAAATACTTCTAAGAATTCTAAAAGATATGTAAAATAATTTATTTCTATTATATAAGATTTGTAAGAGAATATAATAAAAAAGTTTTATAATAAGATATTTGGTTAATACGATAATTTATAGTTAATATTGTATATTTCTAAAAATATTTCGGAACATTGTTACCAAAAAAAGGATGTATAAGCTATTTCAATAAAATATTTATTTATTTTTTCTTTTATCTTATTATTTGTGGGTATGTTAGTACATAAAATCTGATGTATGATCATGTGATTCATTTAAAAGTGACAAAAATATCTAATATATACTCTAATTCTTAATTACTTCTTATTTTATATATTTTATTAAATTAATTTTTTATTATTTTATGAATTTAATAAAAAATAAAAAAAAATATGGGATTTAAAGTAAAATAGAAATAATTATATAAGTTGTATATAATAATCAATTAAAAATAATAAAATATCAAACTTTCGCTCAAGTTTTATTTCTTTTAGGTTTTATATGTCTAAGTGTATTAGATTAAAATTTATTTTATTTGTATCACTTTGATGAACATGAGATAAATTTCTTATATATATTTTTGACATATCTCACACTATAGTATGTAGATACATTTAATATCTAAATATTTTTTTTTTCAAATTAGTTGCTGATGGGTGACTAAGTCAATAATATACAATTAATGAGTTAATCATATTCAAATATCCAGTTGGATCATATATCGTTGAAGAAACATATAGTTTACCATTTTCAATAATAAATTTTTTTTTGTTCGAAGATTTTTGAATTTTGATACTGCTAAGAAATATTATGTATAAATAAAATATGAATAGGAAATAGAGGATCAAAATAAATGTCATGATTAATGGTTTTTGTGGGCTTGTTATTGACCATTGTAATATTCAAAGAAATTGAAATAAAAATATAATGAGAATGGAATAATTATTTGTAAGTTGTAATGTGACTATTGATTCTTGAGTCAATAACCTTGGAGTTTGAAGTGAGAATTAGTTATAAGGATTATGATATCTAAAAACTATAAAGAATCTGCTACTACTTCATTTAGATAGAATCTTGAATATCCCTTTTTAGTATCGATCACAAGGTAAGAATTCGATGAATATCTTTTAATGGATATGATGATTGGTTTGTCCTCACTAATTGTTTATGGTGTTCTTGACCTTTTATCTAGAAAATCTTAATGAGTATTTTTTTTTTGTGACTCATTCTTTTGTAGTTTGTGTATTGAATATAAGTTCTTTTATATTTGTCCCTGTGGAGATAAAATTCTCTTTAGTATTAGTAAATGTTGTAGGTAGAGTTGGCCAACGAGCCAAGTCAAAATATCTTTTAGAATTCATGGCAACGAGAATTTTAGACTCTGCGGAGGCTAATATTCTCTTTTACATGATTGCTAATGAGAGTAATCAAGCTCACCTTGGTAGCCCATTGGCAATCAGGGTCTTGTTAGCTAGGATTAGTGTAGCTTGAATTCTATTTAGCTTGGGTTTATGCTAGGCTAGCCCGGGCACATGTTATCGGCTAATTTTGAATGGCTTGACTCGACCCAACTTGATTATTAAATTTTTGAAATAAGATGCTTGAGATTCACATGTTGATCCATGTTAGGATTTTTGTCTGATATATTTTATTTTTTTATAATCTCATTTTGTGTGAGTTATTCAGCACTCTACGTATTAATTTTGTTGGTCATTTGATATGAAATTTTTGATGTGTTTGCATATGTATGAATTTAAAAAAAAAAAATTAAAATAAATATTTGTTTTGATATAATTTAATGAATGTTAGTGAAATTAAATATATTTTAAGTGAAATTGGTGTACTTGATGGAACAATGATATGAAAGTGAGAAAAGTAAATGAGAGTCATGACATATCCCATATCACGACTTAATTATATATTTTATAAACTTATTGAATAGTTATGATATTTTTGTTTGTCGTAATTACAGGTGTCAAACGGGCTGGGCGGCTTGGGCCCGGCCTGAAGCCCAGCACGGTTCAGTCGTGCTTGGCCCGACTCGGCACACTATAGTGCCATGCCCGGCACGTCATGCTCCAATGTCGTGCTCATGTTCATCTGGGCAGACCCTCGTAATGAATCTGGCTATGTTGTGTCAATAATTTTTGGCCCATGTGTCGTGCTAGGCACGACACGAGTGACATTGTACCAAGCCGTGCCCGAAGGGTGTCGGCTAAGCATGTACGATGGGCGATGACACACTTCCCAAAATCCTAATTTTTTTTAAAATAGACCCGCCCTCTCTGATCGACCCGGCTCGAACAAGCTTGAATTCGGGTAGGGCCCGAATTTCAAAAACTCTGGCACAGCACGCTAGCCCAGTTGGGCCCAAAAAATGGGCCAGCTTGGCCCGGTTCGGCTTGATCCATTTGACACCTCTAGTCGTAATTCTACAAAATCAATCATGATAATCTTTGCATATTACGACTATGTTACTGGGTTTTCATAGTCTTTTCATTGTGTAATATTATCTTTGTATTTATGATATTTTTTTGGAGTCATCATCATAATATCTTTGAAACATAATGGCAATTACGATCTTATCTTTCTGTCACTATAACCAAATACTTCAATTGTATAATAAGTCGTGCTGTTTTTTTAGTGTCGTAACTTAGTTGATACAAAGCTATAATATCAAGTAAAATGAGTCATGTCAACATCTTTTGCTGTGCTTTTGTGCTTGAGAGAGTATTTACTTATGTCGTAGAAAATTTGCTTCATAGGAAAAATAGAATTATAGTAATTCATAGAGTTATGATTTTGTGTTCTAGAGATAATCCATAAGTTATGACCATTCCAAAGGTTATGAATTTTTGTTTTAGAGAGAAATTATCTTAATCTTTACATTTTAATTTTTGCATTTGTGTTACAAAGAGAATTATTTGAGTTGTAATATTCTTTAATGTTGTAATTTTTGTATTTTATAAAAGATTCAACAAGACAATAAAATTATGATCTCAAATCATTGTAGTGACTTATAACTTAAAGAACCTCACAAAATCTTAAAGTATAAAATCAATACTGAAAAGATTTTACAAAAAAAAAAAAAAATGAGGAAATTAGATTTTGAGTCAAAAGCATGCAAATTTTAGGTAACGTCGCTTTCAATATTAGACTAAATTAAATATAAGTTAAATTTGATGTGTTAGTGTTATGATGATGTGGATATTTAATGTTTATGTTTGTTGTAATGTTGTGGTTTGGTTGATGATGAATATGAATATTAGTTGGAATTAAATTTTGGATTTACACAATATTATAAGTTTATGTTAATCGTGGTTGATACCGACATATGAGTTATGTGATATACTCACATGGCATGATAATAAGGAAGTGACAATCTTTATAATCTTAACGTAGAGTGTTTAACTATATAGGTCTTGCTTAGCCCGGTAGGAGGCATGGCTCGTGCCAACCTAGCATGGCCCAGGACTAGGCATGGTTCTGAATCGTGTTGCTTAGCTGGTTCCGAATTTGAGTAGTGACACTTGAAGTTTTTTACACAATAAGTGCACAAACTATCTGACATATAATTATGTTGGGCAATTATGCTTCCACGGTAGTGAGATTAAAATACAGAAACAACAGAAAACAAGCAATATATATATTTAATCCAGCAACCTTCCATGACAGAATCAAAAAACGAGAAATAAATACCGAAAATAACGTTGTTCGCTAGTCGCTCAATACGACCAATAATAAAAATTTCCGATATATTTACCGATATATTCATAAATTCTAAGTATCGATATATTCATAAAGACCGATATATCTATTCTTGATTAATACTCATATATAAATACACATTGATATATCTTCGATATATCCGTAAAATCTAAGTATCGATATATCCGTAGAAACTGATATTTTAATCATTGGGTATGACTAGCTACATCCACCAGAAAATACTCATGCATTACAGATTATACCAACAGAAAATCATCTTACAGTATGCAGCACACAGAAAATTATTTTAACACTAACATCCGTTATTGTGTTACTGCTGCATTCTCGGTCTCATAATATTTTTTTTCCTGCACTTACATGAAAATATTAAAACAGAAAAAAATATTTGGTTATACAAACAGATTATTAAAAAAATAAATTACATATACAGCAAATTAAATGTGCTATGATATATTATTTTTTGTTTTTTATTAAATTATTTTTTTTATCGTATGAAAAAATTAAAAAAAAAAAAATTATGATACGGACAAAGAAATATTAATGTAAATCATGAATAATTATAAATAATGATAATAAAATTCTTAGGTCTTAAAATGATTTGTTTGATGTAGTATTCATGGTTTGTTTGGTCTGCTTGTGGTCAGAATGATTGGAATGTTGTAAAGCGAGGATGGGATGCACAGGTTCTCGGCGAAGCTCCTCACAGGTTCAGGAGCGCAGCGGAAGCGGTCGAGAAGCTGAGGGAGGAAAGCAAATGCAATGACCAATACCTCCCTCCTTTTGTCATCGTCGATGAGGCCGGCCGGCCCGTGGGCCCGATCCTGGACGGCGATGCCGTCGTCAGCTTCAACTTCCGTGCTGATCGCATGGTCATGCTCGCCAAGGCTCTCGAGCATGAAGAATTTGACGGATTCGACCGGGTCAGGTTCCCCAAAATTTGTTATGCCGGCATGCTTCAGTATGACGGAGAGCTGAAGCTTCCCAGTCACTACCTCGTCTCTCCTCCAGAGATCGGAAGAACATCTGGCGAATATTTAACTCACAACGGCGTTCGCACCTTCGCCTGCAGGTAGGCGAGTGCGCCACCAATTGGTTCTAGAGGGGTCAAGCCGGCCGGGCTGCCGGAACACGGCACGAGGCACGGCCCGCCACAGTCCAGAACCGTGCCTGGATCACAGCTCGTGGTGTGCTGTGCCAGAGGCTGCCGTGCCGCCTGCCTGCCCCATTGGCACGGTCTACCGGCACGGTAATCGCAACTCGGGACCACGGACTGGGAAGCGCCCGCCCGGTGGGTTCGGCACGTGCCGGTCGTGCCGTGCCAGGCCGGGCACGGCATGTTTCACCGGGTGCTAATTTCTTCTTCATCGTTGTTGCTGCTGGCAGTGAAACTGTGAAATTCGGTCACGTGACCTTTTTCTGGAACGGGAATCGATCTGGTTATTTTAATGCGGACATGGAGGAGTACGTGGAGATTCCGAGCGACGTCGGGATCACGTTCGACACCCAACCAAAGATGAAAGCCATGGAGATTGCCGAAAGAGCAAGGGATGCGATCCTCGCCAAGAAGTTCCACCAGGTAACCATCAGCTCTCGTTTTGCATGCCAACCGTATGTGGGGGGTGGGGGGCTGAACCCGGCGTGTTCTCCGCAGGTTCGTGTCAACTTGCCGAATGGCGACATGGTGGGGCACACCGGAGATATTGCGGCCACAGTTGTTGCCTGCAAGGCAGCCGACGATGCAGTGAAGGTCCGTGTAGTTTAGTAAACACCGTAATTTTTGCCCGATCCAATTTATACACCCGTGCCTATTTTTGAATGCCACAGATGATCATCGACGCCGTGGGGCGGGTGGGGGGGATATATGTGGTGACTGCAGATCATGGGAATGCAGAGGACATGGTCAAGAGGGACAAGTCCGGGAAACCTGTTTTTGATAAGAACGGAAACGTCCAGATCCTCACCTCTCACACTCTCGAACCAGTCAGTGCCTTCTCCTCCCTCTCTCTCTCTCTCTCTCTCTCTCTCTCTCTTGTTGTCTCTCTTACGGAGGGCTGCTTTGCCTTCTTCATTTCAGGTGCCTATTGCGATCGGGGGTCCTGGGTTGGCGGAAGGGGCTAGGTTCCGTGCGGATCTACCAGATGGCGGGCTGGCTAATGTAGCCGCCACCGTCATCAACCTCCATGGGTTCGAGCCCCCGGCGGACTACGAACCCACGCTTATTGAAGTGGTGGACAGGGGCAATTAGAGAGCCCTCCTCGCCTGTTATCTTTCGCTGTTATCTACTTCCTCATTTTTTTTTCTGTGCATCACGAGGCAGCAATATTGGCCTATTTTGATTTTGACTCGTGCCGTTGTTTTCTCTTCATTATTTTATAATTCACCAATGTCCTGATTGGATCAGGAATGTTTCTTGGTTCAAGGTTAGCCGGCTGCACTCATGGTTGAATTGGGTCTGAGCCAGGGCTCCAACTTCTGTGGGTAAACTCGCGTCCACCTGGACCCCATTTGGTAGATCAAAATAATATGCATGTATATGTTGATATGTGTGTATTGACCTAATTATTTTCTTATCAGAAATGTATAATTTTTATTTTATTTTATTAGATTTATTAAATATAAGGGTAACTTTAAATGTATTTGTATATATAGACGATATTAAAAATTAATAAATTTTGTTATTGTAATTATGTATTTGGTAAAATCTTATTTTAAATACTTTATCTTTACCATTCAAATATAGTGAAAATAAAAATTTAATTAAATTTTATTATATGCTTAATGTTGAATTTAATTTGATTTATGTAGTGAAGGTGTAGTAAAAATTGTTATTTTAAATATATAATTATATATTATTTTAACTTTTTCAAATGTATTGATTATACACATAAAATTATACATAATGCGTATGTCGAGCATATATCTGGATATTATTATTTAATTATAATGCTGATGTGGCATATTTAATATTATTTTTGCGGGGCAAAATAAAAAATTACACACACACACACACAACATTGTGATGATAATATAATTTGTAAAAAGTATGAAAATAACGATGACGAGGGATCCGATCAAAATTCAAACCTGTTGGTGATGGCGGTCAGAATTTAAAATTTATTGCGGGTGAGAGTGAAGGCTCGAACGAGAATAAGACTATTTATTGCGGCGCGACATCCGTTTATTTCGGCGCTGGAGGGCGCGGGGCGGGGAGGCCGATTCTTTGGCGACATCAGTCCTTGGCAAATCTAGGGTTCTTACTCGAAATTTTAGACTGGAACTGGATTTGGCAAAAAAAAAAAAAAAAATGGACAAGTATGAGAAACTGGAGAAAGTAGGGGAAGGGACTTACGGCAAGGTGTACAAGGCAAAGGACAAGGTGACCGGTCAGATAGTGGCCTTGAAGAAAACACGGCTAGAAATGGATGAGGAAGGCGTCCCTCCCACGGCCCTCCGCGAAGTCTCGCTCCTCCAAATGCTCTCGCAGTCTCTCTATGTTGTTCGGTTGCTCAGCGTGGAGCACGTGGGTGCGATTCCCGGCGCCAATTCCGATGCCGTCGGCGCTTCTGCTGATGTTTCTATCGGCGATAACAAGGAGAAGATCAACAGAAAGTCTAACCTATACCTAGTATTCGAGTATTTGGACACCGATCTCAAGAAGTTCATCGATTCTCACCGCAGGGGTCCCAATCCCGGGCCGCTTCCTTCTGCCCTGGTTCAGAGCTTTCTCTTTCAACTCTGCAAAGGTGTGGCCCACTGTCACAGCCACGGTGTTCTCCATCGTGACCTCAAGCCTCAGAACCTCCTCCTTGACCAAGACAAAGGCATCCTCAAGATCGCAGATCTCGGCCTCGGCCGTGCTTTCACCGTCCCGCTTAAAATCTATACTCACGAAGTAGTCACTCTCTGGTACAGAGCTCCAGAGGTCTTGCTCGGCTCCACTCATTACTCCACTGCCGTAGACATGTGGTCCGTGGGATGCATCTTCGGTATTCCTTTTTCCTCCTCCATTGTTCGTCGTCATTTTTTATTATTATTGTTTGTTTGTGAATTTTGTCCCGCGTCGCTTCAACTCCACTCATCATCTTCCTCGGCTCCGCTCGCCATTAGATCTTCTGCTTCTACTAGATATACAATAGCTTGATTGTCGATCCTGACGGGGCTATGCCAATAAGATCCGTACATCACCAGAAATATTTGTTCTGGCCTCTGGTTGGCCCCACTACAATATCTTCCACATTTTTGAACCATACGAAACTTTCCATGCATTTTCTTCTGCTCGTTTGTCAAGAACTCGTGTTGCTTTCTCTCCCACTCTGTGACCGACGACTGTGTGCTAAATTGCAGATGTTTCTTGTGGGATCCTCATATTTGAATGCTGCTAACTGTAGAAATTGCAACATGATGAACGACTTACTAAGTATTAATGCAAATTTCTTAATCCCCCTTTGCATGACTGATCTTGCTTGAGCTAAGTAAGGCTGATGATCGCTGGTGTTGATGACATCATGTTTTCATTTTGAAGGAGATTGTTTGGGTGTGCAGGTGTCGAATGAGGAATTAATAACTTTCACTTTGTAATGGCCAATAAGCTCCAATGTCGATGAATTAGCAATGGCTGCATCTGTTGTGAACCACACGGGTGCATCCTTTACTCATAATATGGGCGCATGCCTTGCAATTCTGCATGGCCCAGTTCTAAATTGAGCCATGCAATCACCTTCCTGGCTCAGGCTGGGTCTGTCCTGCCTGGCTAGATCAGAACTCTGGAAGACCATACTGCCCAGTCTGCCCTTGCCAAAAATGACCTGGCCTTATGGGCTGAGAAGATTGTCACGCCACCACTTATGGTGAGCCTGGGAAACTTCTATAAACATGGAGAAACTCTTATTTTCTAGTAAAGTATGGAATATTCTAGAGAATTAAAGTGTCTAGAATCTTCTCATGCTCTAGAAGATTCTAGAGTGTCTAGAACTTTTAAAGGTTCTAGATGCATTCATTAACACATACAAAAGAGGAGATGATATTATTTGTAATCTTCCAAATTAGTTTCTTTTTTATTAAATTATAATTTTTTTTCTTAGTATTTTTTTGAGTTTTTTTTTTTTTTTTGCTTTTATTTGTTGGTATGAGCCAAGTAGAACATGCACGGCTAGCAAGATGTTGACTTAGTAATATTTGAGTGTATGTGTCAAACGGGCCGGTCGGCCCGAGCCTGGCACGAGACACGGCTAGTTTGAGATGTTGCATGCCCAACACGTCACAGCCCAAGACCATGTCGAGTGGATTCTCGGCATGTCTCGTGTCTTGCCATGACAAGGGAAGTAGGCCCGCTTGTCGTGCCAGGCACGACCCGGGTGACAGGCATGTGGGCACGACGTGACACGTGCCCCAGGAATCAGCAAATCTAGTCGGGAGTCACGACCATGCCCGACCTGATGCCCAACGTGGCGACGGCATGATGCCTGAGTAGGCTATGCGATGAGCCACCCGAGTCAGCGGGGGCAAGGAATTGTGTTGTGCCAACCATGATACGGTGGCTATAGAGTGTCATGCCTGGCACGACACGCAGGCCCGTATGGGCCTTAAAAAAATGGTTCGTGCCGGCTTGGCACGGCCCGATTGACATCTATATATTTGAGAGGTGAGCTGTCTAAGTGCCGCCTAGAAGCTTAGCAAAAGTTTTAAGTTCGTGACAAGATTCTTCCTTCCCATGATGTAGTTAATGCGGCAATGCACAATTATTGGTTTTAAATGTGAAACTTATTTGTGTTCATGAGTTGAGGTGTAAGTTTGGAGTCATAATTTTTTTGAGCCTCACATTATGTAACCAAGTACTTTTCTAAAAAATATAAAATAAAATAAAATAAATAAAAACATAAAAAAAATTTATTAGAACCATAAAAGAAAGAAAATTAGTTTCTTATTATCATTAAAAATTATAATAAAGTTATAAAGTATAAAATATATTCAATTATTTTAAACTTTAAACTTTAATAAAAAAAATCATAATCAAGTCATTAAATAAAAATTAGTGTCAGTCATATTATTAGCTAAATTTTTACAAAAAATTCATAACTAAGCCTTGAAATAATAATTAGAATAAATTATTTTAGCTTAAATTTTTCTCTTTGAGTCTTGAGGTGATAATCATTTTCATGTTTCATCTAATGTATTATTTATATGAAAATATTTGTTATCAACTTTTTTTTTTAATGTGAATTTTTATTTTCATTAATTGATGTGAAATTAAACTTGTTCTCTTTGATTTTGTTTTTTCTTGTATCTAGCATAAAATATTAATTAGGTATAAATATTATAAGTTTTTTTTATTAAATTTAATAAAATTTATGATTTTAATTTTTTAATTCATATTTGTATGAATATGGAGAATTCATGTGGTTAGATAATACTTAATTTTTTGGAGATGAAGAATACATCTCTAATAGAATCAATACTAAGTAATTAATTATCTTGAAGCCAACAAGGATCAATGGGATGGGGGGATCTTCTTTATCAATAAGTCTAAATGTTAGAGATGTCAACTGGGGCGGGCCGGCCCGGAACAGCCGTGCTGTGCCGAGGCCAACTGGGCCTCGTGTCATGCTTGGCCCGGCACGGTACCGTGCTGATTTTTTTTTTAAAAAAATTAGGGTTACTGGGCACCGAAACCCTAATTTTTTAAAATTAGGGTTCGGTACGATGGCGCGCGCCGAAACCCTAATTTTTTTTTTAATTTAGGGTTCGGCCCCACCGGGCCGAACCTGGCAAATCGTGCCACGGGCCCGTGCCGAGCAGAACCCGCAAAAAACCATGCCGGGACAGGCACGGTTACTGTTCCGTGCTTGGAAAAAATGTGCCGGGCCGGCCCGGCACGACCCGTTTGACACATCTACTAAATGTGTCAAGTGGGCCGGGCAGCATGGGTGACGGGCATGATCTAGAACTATGCTTAGACTTGGGTCGTGTTGGCCCAAGGCACAGCTCATGTCATGCTGGTTCATGCATGATCCACCGGCACTGTGATCCGCCCATGGCCGGGCCCTTTATGTAGAAAAATAGATTTTTTTAATAAAATTAAATGATATCTGCCACATCCGCATGGCATATTTTTTTAACTATTGTTGTGGCGGATTGCCCATTTGGAATAGAAGTCCCAATGGCTAAGCGGCCTTGGGTAGAGGTGTCAAACGGGCCGGCCAGTTTTTTTTTTGAGCACGAGTGTGCCTTCGTGCCGGGCCCGGCATGGCCCCCAGGCACGGTAGGCCGTGCCGTGCCTTGCCTTGCCCACTCGTGCTGGCATGTATGTACGGTTTGGGATTCGGGGGACCGCGGGTCGGGTCGAATCAGACCGACCCGCGGCCTTTTTTGGGGGAAGGGCCATCGTGGGGTCGGGCTCAAGGGACACCCGACATGGGACGAACCCGTGCCGGTGTGCCGTGCCACGGCCCGAACCATGTCGGGTCAGGCACTGCACGGCACGGCATGGCCCGTGCCTAACCTGGGCACGGAATTTTCCCGTGCCGTGCCTCATGCTGGGCCGGCCCGGCCTGGTTGACACCTCTAGCCTTGGGGCGTCGGGTGAACGCGCACAAAATAGGTGGATCGTGGCAGTGGTCAGTGAATGGTACATGTGGTGGTGATGCCCATAAAATTGGCATGCCCGAGATGACCAGCATAGTAAGCACGAGTTTCCCCGGAACCATGCTTGTCGTGCTATGCTGGGCTGGGCTGGGCAGATATTAATGTCGGGCCCTGCTCGGCACGGCCTGGTGGCCCGATTGGGCCGCCCAATAATGAGTTATGTCAGCACGGCATGGCCCATTTGACACAACTATGCAAGACACTCTCATATATGAAATATGGATTAATACTAATTTTTGGAGCAATTTTTTTTTTTTTTTTGTTTTCCGATCCTTAAAATTTGTTAATATTTCTTTCTCCCTCTGATTTTGTTGCATAATTTCACACCGTGATGAATTTTGGTTAATTAATGCTCGAGTTTATTAATAATAATATCCAAATTTCTATATAATTATCTAATTGACTAAAAAATAACGGGCTCCTGGAAAATGCCATTGCTATTTTCACCAGTTATTTTCGATCTTTGGCTTTTTTGAAAACTGTTTCCAGCCGAGATGATCCGGAGGCAAGCGTTATTTCCCGGCGACTCCGAGTTCCAGCAGCTGCTTCATATTTTCAGGTACTATTTTAGTTGAGCTTCTTGCACAATTTCCTTAATTTTGATGGCATAAATTGTGATTATTATACCGTTAGGTTCTTTCATGCATCATAGCCATTCGGTTCAGTAGCACACAGTGGACTGTTGTTTGACTCCCATGGACACTTTGCCAAACTTTGCTAGGTTGCTGGGAACTCCAACGGAGAAGCAGTGGCCTGGAGTGACTTCACTGAGAGACTGGCATGTCTATCCGCGATGGGAACCTCAGGACCTCACTCGCGCCGTTCCATCTCTTCCAGGAGATGGCATTGATCTTCTATCGGTAATTCCCGTTTTCTTTTTACGGCATCATAAAATCCACCATCTCATGCTTGTTTTGGAGGTCATATATGATGAACAAGGCTTCTGCTTAGTGTGAGATCTTAGAGAATTAGGTATCCTCACACTCTTATTTTCAAAAATCTAAAAATTTGTGTCTGATTGATTAGTATTGAACCCAAGATCTACTGTTCTTAGACAAACGCAGTTGTTATTACGCTAAGCCATGACACCCAATACATGTAAGTAACATGAAGATTTTCTAAGTGATTAATTATTTTAATATTATTCTCACCCAAATACTTTTAATTTTAGAGTTCTTATGATATTCATTACGTATGAAATGATAGTTATTTTCATTGACGAGGTTGAGAGTGTTGGGCAATTGTGCTTCCACGGCTGTGATTCAGAAGAAGAAAGAATAATAAACGATATATATACAATTCATAATCAAATCACAACAGAATCAAAAAATAAAAAATAAATTAGAAATTAGAAATTAATGTGATTAATTAGTCGCTTAGTATGACTAGCTATATCTACCAAAAAATGCATATGCGTTATATATTAAATCAAAATATATTATAGTATGTGCAGCGCAGAGAGAGTCATGATAAATCATACTGAGAGAGAGAGAGAGAGAGAGAGAAGAATAGTTTCAGATTCAAAAAACAGTAACCCAAAAATAAAATACAAATATATTTATAATAAAAATTTTTTTGGTTCGATTAACCGTAGTGGGTCGGATCATCGGACGGGTCAGGCTCTGCTCCAAAAATTTCGGCTAGCTGACAGAACAGTGTGACTTCCTATTATTGTGCTACTGCTGCATTCCCGGCCACTTAATATTTTCTTTCTTGCACTCACATGAAAATTTTAAAATAGAAATATTTTTATATACAAATATATTATCAAAACAAATTATATAAATAGTAGAGAGCATTATTAAGTATTAAGAAAGACGTACTAATTAGTAGGCTTATCCAATGGTTCTCATAAAATGTACCAATCATTATACTTACTAGAGAGGAGTTAGGAGTATATAAAATTTTTCTACAAAGCAAAAACAAATCTCTTTCTTCAGATATTTCAATATCAAAAGATTGTGAAATATTTTATTTGTGATTAAGTATGCTGAATTATATTTCTTCTCTTTTATGATAAAATCTTTTATAATATATTTCATTGTGTTAGTGTAAGTAAGGATCTCAAACATAGAGTGTGTGACATGTCAATTTTTAATATAAAAGTTCTTATTTTACATGTAAAGTTAGTGTAAGTAAAGATTTATTTGATCTGATACACTCTATATATATAAAGATCCGGTAGTAATGAAATATAAAAAAAAATTTAAAGTATTTTATTATTTTTATTAATGAATATAAATAGTTTATTTGAGAGATGTTTATTGCTATGTTATATAATTTTTTTTTTTTTGTTATTTTATAAAATAATAAAAATTAATTTAATAAAAAAATGCAAAGAAAATAAGAAAAGATAATGCATTAAACCGACAAGTTGATTATTAAAGTCATCAATAGTACTCATAAGATTCATTTATCCATAGTATTGCAGGATCAAGAGACTCTAAGAAAGATTTTATTTGGGAATATGTGTTTTTTTTTTTTAATATAGTAAGGTCTTCTTCAAGATGTTTGAGTGTGTTAAATTTTTGATCTGTGCATCCTCTCTCAGCTTGGTTACTTATAATTGGCCAAGTTTAGAGTACTTTGCTCTAGTAGGAGATGATGCTCGAAGAAATCTAGGTATTTTGTTATTTTCTTTGATGAATGCTCATAGTTTATATGATCGA